>CAJNSZ010000919.1:0-44133 GCA_905329745.1 Rotaria sp. Silwood2 | reverse complement strand
ATGCGTATGTTATAATAGATGCTAATTTTCCTATTATACTTCCAGATCATATGAATCCACATAAATCAACATCAGTTTATTTTGCTAATGGAACTGTTCATAAAAAATGAAAACTTTCTCAAAGTCAACTTGCTCAATTGATATCAATTTTAAATGTTAGTGATTTGAATAGATACAAAATTTTCTTTTAGAAAGATTTTATTTTCTTTTAATTTTTCAATTATCAGGTCAGTCATGGTTAAATATGCTATAGCAATCGGTATGCTAGTTGTCACTATTATCACACCTACTTAATTGATGAAATAAGAAAAAGAATTTCTTTTAACGGCAACTTAAGTTTTATTTTTTTCATAGTGTAATGCCATAATCAGAAGATATTGAAGCATAAGAAATTTATAAAAGGACTATCAGATCAGTCTGATTACCGGATTCAAGAAAAAAAAACTGGTTATATATCTACTGGTTGAAAATTTTCTAAAATATTGATTCCTCTCAACAAGCGTTTCAATCATACCGATATGATACTCGTACTGTTGTTGTTGCGTTTACCAAATAATTAAATGGCTATGCTAATTGTTGACTTTATCTTATATGATATTGAACTACTTAGTCGATTCTATTATTCATTCACATACAGATTTTATAGAGAGCATTAGAAATAACTAAACTTCACAAAAAAAATTAAATCAAAAGCACAAAAATAAAAATTAGATGAATTATCCTATTAGTTTTATTTAGATTTTAAAATTTAAGGAATATTAATGCTCAATTTTTGATTCTTGTTCTTTCTTGTGTTCTGTTTTCAGATACATACTAATTTTTGTAAATGTTATTTTTATTATTTAGAGAAGTGTTCGAATAAATTTTTCAATAAGTCATATAATATCAACACAATAGTATATCTGAAGTATGTTTATGAGATATATTTTCATTTTGAACAAGATTGATAGATATTATTGATAAAGAAATATTTTTTTTTTCAATTGGCTCTATAAAATGAAATTTATTCAAATATCTTGAACTTTGATTAATTAATAATGTTTTTTTTTAAGTCATAGTTGTATAGAATTCTTCAATTTTATTTCGCTTAATAACAGACAATGACAAATTAATTAATAATTTTTAAAGAAAAAAAAGTCTCTTATTAATGTATAATTTTCAAATTCGGTTTTGATCAATATTTGTCTAGTTTCTATAATGAATAGGCATATTCTGAATAAATTTCAAAAGTACACGTACGATTATCTTCTATTTGTTTTATTTTTAAAAAGTTAAAATTTACTAAACGTCGAAAATAAAACTAGTAAATCGTCCAACAAACCAATAATATTAATACAGATCATTATGAAATCGATCTTGTGAAAGAGAAAAAGATCATAAAACAATAACTAAAAATATCATTTTGAACTAATAAGAATACCAGTAGCTCTTCTTTTACTAAGAATATACTATATTAAGAAACATTTTTTGTATGTATAATTGATTTTTACTCATGTCAACACATAACCCAGAATAATGTCAACATTTAGCATTCAAACAACTCTGCAATGCATTTAAGCTAGAAAAACAAGTACACAAATGAAAAAGCGTAGAAAGAAAGAGTAACTACAACAGAAACATGTCATTTATGTCAGTCGAGAAGACTACAAAAACAAATCCAAGAAGCCCATGAGATATAGAGATGAATCCAGCGAAGACAGATCATAGCATATCGTATTAGAACATAATTAATGCTGTATATGCTTCTTCTTCTATTGTTTTCATAAAGGATATGAAATGGATTTTAAGAATGTATTGTTGAATTTGTAAGAAAATAATAAGTAGTTTTTCTTTTATATATTGAGCAAGTTTATGAATAGATGAAGGTAAGAAAGAAGCAGTGTTTTAATAGTGATTGAACTCTGAGAAAAATTTCTTTAGATAGTCAATTAACGTGAGATATTCTGAAAATATCCAATGGCTTTCCAGTCGAAATTATGTGCTTCGTATCGACTCTAATGAGCTAATAAGAATCTGTAAAGAATTCAGTCTCTAGTTTAATGGTGGTGCGATATTAGATTTCGACGGTATTCAGTTAAATCACATAGTCGACCTTAAGAACACTAGAACAACTGAGTTTGGAAGTTTCGCTTGAAACTTGGCATAGAGGTAAGTATCAATAGGAATAATTCATTGTGAATATATCAAGTCTTTTGATTACTCCTATTCTGAAGTAAAAACAAGAAATTTGCTGGTGAACAAATATATTATTCTTTTTAAGGCCTATGTTCATGGAAAGTTTCAAGGCGAAATTCATATTTTAGATGTTCTGATGTTCCAGATGTGAATCACACCATTTTGAATTGAAAAAGCTTTCGTAAGAATCCTATATCAAGCCAGCTATCAACTAAGGATACGAACTCTTCATAGGTTATTTATAGTCCATTAAAGCCTACATGATACATATAGTTTCGTCTAGAAAGGCATTGAATTCTTCAGGTATCTCCTCTTAAGCCATTTTTAATAAATACTTGCGCCATATTTACTGTAACGAAAGATTCATAGTGTTATCAATTTCGATGAATTATGATTAAAGCATAGAGAAATTTGTTACTTGTAATAAAGACCATAGGAAGTTAAAGTATAAGCAGTTGATGATATCGTTCTTCTCTCTTCTGACTCATCTGATATTCACAATAATTACATTTTTCTTTCTTAGACATAAGGACATCATATTTCAATAGTAAATTATCAATAGTAGAGTGATTCTATTTTAGCATTATTATAACTATTTAAAATAAGCAAGCGAGAGTGTTGCTATTTCATTTATATCTTTTTACTTCTTTCTTTTTCCGCAATACATATACATATACATATACATTTTGTCGTATAAAATCCTTTTTGTATTCAAGGTAATCGAACAGAACGAAAAAGAAAATTATTGTCTCCTGTCTTTTTTTGCTTTATATGCTCATTCATTCTCGTTTTTATATGTTCATTTGTAGTCTATGTTGCTTCTCGAACATTTGAGAACATTCAGTGACAAAAAAAAACAACTTTCGATCACCAATTTATTTCGAGCTGGGATTTTCCATTATGGATGTGAATAAATAGAGGAGATCATACCCACTTGTTCCAAACTGTTAAAATTGTTTAATATGTCGCAAAACCTACATTTATATGATCACTGATATTTAAAATTTATTCGTTTAAACGCATTTTGTACGGACACACCACACTGTTTTAGCAGCATTTGCTTGTTTGCATAGGGAAGTTTCAGTTGTTTTTTTTTTCTTTCAGATATTTCATTGTTTAATTAACAAATTACATTAAATCTACTTCAATTAATGGGTATATGTAATGACAAACCAACTCATCTAGATACTGACCATTATAAATATATTCTATCTATCGAAGAATATAAACAAATTCCAATTGTTTCAGTTGAACAAGCTATTGAACCATTAATATCTTTAATACCGACAATAAAAACTTATGTTCAAATGGTCAAACAAAAATGTCTTAATCCTGTTGATGGATTAACATCGGATGAATCTGCTTCTATTATGCTCTATTCAATTAGATGGCAACCAGTTGATGAATGTCTTTATTCAGTTTTAAATTCAATTTTACAAGCATTTGATGAAAATAAACTTCAACCATGGATTTTATATTTAAAACTTCTATTTTCTGCTCTTGTACATCTTCCATCATATAATGCAACTGTTTATCGAATTAATAAATCAAATGTAAGTACACAACATAAAATTGATGATATAATTTGTTGGCAAGATTTACCTTTATGTACAAATTCAATTGAAAATTTACAAACAGAAAAATATTTAGATAAAACAGAAATACGAACAATATTTACAATTGAATGTAATACAGTTAAAAATATAGCTCAACATTGTTATTTTCAATCAAATCATTTTCTATTATTTTTACCTGCAACAAAGTTTCAAGTAATTAAATGTTCTTATCAAGATAATGAGAATTTACATTTAATTACTCTTCAAGAAATTGAACCTTCATTTCTTTTACATTCTGTCAATGAAGTTAATTCAAATTTAAATAAAAAAATATCATTGAATATTTTTCGAAGGTAAAAAAAGAATTCTATTTAATTTCTATTATAGTTATTATTATTATTATTATTATATTTGAATTAAATATTGTAGATGTTGTTTATCATTTCAAACGTCTCGAATTCAATTATCAATATCAAATGATCATTATCATAACACATCTCTTGAACATCGTATTATGAAAAATGAACATTCTTGGACAATTGATTTAGATAGACAAAATTTAACTGATCATGATATGAAAATTATTGTAAAATATGCAATTATTAAAAAACATTGTAAACGTATTCGTTTACGAGATAATAATTTTACATCAAATTCTAGTTCAATTTTATCTACAGGCTTATATAATAATACAACATTGAAATCATTAGATCTTCGTAATAATCATTTATCAGATTTAGGTGTAGAAATTTTAGCATTATCAATTATACATTCAAATATTGAAACTCTTAATTTAGAATCAAATGATATTACAGCTGAAGGTGCACAATATATAGCACAAATACTTCGAAATAGTCGAACATTAACAGAATTATATTTATCAAAAAATTATTTAGGTGATCGAGGAGTGAAATTTTTAGCAAATGCATTAAGTGAAAATAAAATAGATACTCAGGAACAATCAAATAATGGTGTAAGTATTTCGAAAGTCTTTCTTTTAAAGAAGATTTTATGATATGAAAATACAACAAGTTTTAAGAATCTTCAAATCCACTATTTTATAAATATCTTACATCGAATGTAGATCATGTTTTATTTATGTAGTAACATCTAGAAAATATATTGAAGTAAAAAAAAAAAACGAAACTAGCTCCTCTCTATTTTCACAAATCGTAACAGATATATTTGTTTGCAACAATCGGTAGTAGAATGTATATGAAATAAGACTTAACTTTCGCCAAATGTTCTCATTTATTATGTTTTTTTTTTTTTTCATTTTTCATTTCATTATTTAGTTCCCAGTTGAAAAACACATACCGTTCTCTCGATGAATGCGAAACGCTGGAAATAGAGAAAAACCGCCATGTACAAAATCAAGAAACAAGTGTTCATTTGTTGCTATAATTTGTACACTATTTGTACAGTATTGAAATCTTTATGGAGTTTTCATTATGATGTTCGACATTCGTATATATTAGTATTAATACTGACAAACTGTAAATTATTATTAGATAGCATTATGTTAGAGAAAAACTTACAATACATCTATGGTTATGAACGTGATATTAGTTTAGTGTAAGATTAGATGAAATCTATACTACTCTCCTGTGCTATTATTATAAATAAATCAACACGTGCTTTGTGTGTCTGTGAATAAACAAGAACAAAACCTATAGAAAAAAGCTTATTTTTTCTTAATTTAAAAACAGCTATTTTTAAAAGAAAATGTCTGTCTCATCCTATGCAGCATTCTAATCTATAGTATCTATCATCTATCTCTCATCGTGCGGGCATTGCAATTGATATCTTTTTATTAAGACATCTATCAACTCTAAACTTTCTTATTAACAATACAAATAGTTTACAAAGTTTCTATATTTAAATCTGTCGATCTCAGTTATTCTTTATAATAGTATATATGTTTGAAACTTTAATCATTGTAGATATTTGTGACTAATCAAACAATGCTTCAACATCTTTATCTCGGTCAAAATAATATAACAGATGAAGGATTAAAATATCTTTGTGATATGCTTAAAACTAATCGAACATTATCATGGTTATGGTTAACTGGTAATGAAATTAGTAATCAAGGAGTAAAATTATTATCAAATACACTTGTTGATTATAATATGACTCTTGAAGGATTATTTCTTGATTCAAACAAATTAATAACTGCTTCAAGTATTGATGATCTTATTTATATGATTAAACGAAATAATACATTAAAAACACTTTATATAAATAATTGTAGTTTATCTGATATAATCAAACGAAAAATTCTTAAAATAACTAAAATGAAACAAGATTTTGATTTAGAAGTATAAATAGAATCTTGTTGTTTTTGTTTTGTATTCTTGTAATCAGCTTTTTTATGAAAGAAACAACCAAATTTACTGTTTTGTTTGATTATATACTATACTAAATGTCATATAATCAGGTTCAAATATAAGATCAGTTTTATTTGCCCATTCATATAATAAGCCGATCGATTCATCATTCATTATTGTCAATGATGAATAAGACGATGAACCTTGATAAATCGTTTTTATATATGTCCAATTTTCACCATTATCGTTACTTATATATAATGAAAGATTACTTCGAATAAATGATGTTTCAGCTAAACCTGTATAAAATATTTGATGAGTATTGTTATGATATATTGTTGAACCTTGACATCCAGTTAATGGTTGTACAAGTGTATTTAATACAATAACTTTATTGAATGTCATTCCACCATTATCACTATAAGCACCAATTCGTTTTTTACCTAATGAACGTGCATTTATAAATATTGAATTAGCATTGAGCAGTAATTCCACAGCTTGACATTCATTTGGAAAATAAGCGATACGATGAAATTCACCTCCTAAATACCATTTATCTAATTGACCATTGAAATCATTTAACATAACATAACCAGTAGACAATAAGCCATTATCATTTGGATGTGTAGAATAATAAGCAGGAATTAATATTCGATTTGATTGTAACAAAAGACCAGATGGTGGACCTAAACCAACCCATTTCCAATTAGATTTTGTTACATTAGGAATAATTTGTGGCTGTGAAAATGTTAAACCATCATCATCAGAATATGTTTGCATTATAATAAGATTATTTTTACAAAATGGTATTAAGATACGCTGATTATATTTTAATTGTACTGGTGCAATATTTCCTACTCGATTATAATTATCATTTGAAGAATTTCCACGATATAATATTTGTAAATTTGACCATGTTTGTCCATTATCTAAACTTCGTTTATAAACAATATCTGTTTGAGTATAATCACTACAACTAAACATTCGTGCTTCACCAAATGCTAATAAAGTACCTCTAATTGTTGTTAAGATAGATGGAATTTTTATACAAAAATAACCATATTCACCACGCGTAAATACAATACTATCAGCTGCAAATGAAAGTTTAATATGAATAAATAGAAAAACTAGACTTGTTATTGTTAGCATTTAATCTGAAAAATAATTAACATTCTTTAAAAATAAAAACAGAAAAATATTTTTTTAGAAATATTAAAATCATATATTCTTGATTCGAAATTTGTATACTTTAAAGAATATGAGAAAACCTATCCAACTCTATCGGACATCGTTTGACTTCATATTATGGCTACAATTCGGTCTCTGTAAAACTAAAAAACTTAAAACAATTTTAATCCATGATCGTTTCATGAAGAGTTACGGCCTTCGTAATAAAATTTTTACTAAAAGCAAAATATTTCTGAAAAACTCAAAACAAAAAAAATTTTGATCTGAAATTTTGTCTATAAATAGATTTAATAGAAATTAGATGAATATGAAAGATCTATCGAATATCTTGAGAACGAGATATTTTCGGAAATACTTTCCTCTAGGTAAAAATTTCATTAAAACGATCATAATTCTTCATCAGTAGGTCATAGGCTCGGATCCTTTTAAACTTTTCTTAGTCTGACATGAACCTATCTGTAGCCACAATATGAAATTGAACGATGTCCTACAGTAAAATAAGTTCCTTCTTCAATATTGTTAACATATGCCGATTTTTATCTAATGACTTTTTGAATATTTAGTATTATAATAAATCAGTCGTTTTCAACGGTTAATATTATCAATCTGAAAAGAGAATTATCGAAACTCATACAGTTTTATTCACTTACGCAATCGTTTGGATAAATAATGTAAAACCAATAATGAATCCTTTTTACGTATTCACATTACTTTAGAATTAAACGTGCGCATTACTTTTTTTCTTAGTTACTGATAAAACTTTGAAAGAACAAATAAAATAGATAATAAAATCATCTTTTCTTATTTTCTTTTATCAACAGTATCATATTAATAGTTAAATATTCTTCATGTAAGAACAAGACTCGATTACAAATGTTTGAAGTCTCTGAAAAAACTAAATTTATTACATATGTTCAATGACATTTAACAGAATATTATATAAACTCGATATGCAAGTAGCTAACATTGGAGACTAAATCTCAATCTATCGAATAACAGAAAGGTGAGAATATTGTAAATCTTGAGACTAGGGGAAATATGTTGAAGAATCTACGAAAATACAAAATAGATGAAGAATTGAATCGTATCGCTGAGGAATATGTTAGGAAATAATTAGAACTTATTGAAAAATATAAAGAATTTCATTAGGAAAATGGATTCATCAAAAAATCAATCGAATAAGTGAACTATTGATTATTTATATTCATATTGAGTAAAGACAATTCGAGAATCAATTAATAAACTTTAGGTACATGATTTATTTTCAGGAATGGATAGCGATACGAAATAAGCATTTATATCTTAAAATGTTATGGAACACAACATCGAATATGTTTTAGTTCAAGCAATTTCCTACAAGAATATACTCGAAATATTGAAAAAATCCTCACAGACATTGAGTTCTATCTCTCAAAGACAAGCAGTTATTTTAACACCAAGTACAACTATAACTTTCAGAGAACTTAATTGTTACCAAGTTCCCAGTAATAACAAAGTATATACCATTCGTAAAATCTTTCAAAATATTAACATGCCTTATTTGCACAAGAAGGCATTTTATTATATGTCAAAAACAAAAATAATGATTCTAATATGATAAACGATTATTAGAGAATATTTAAAAATATAATAAACTTAATACATATCAACTTAAGTATATATTATCATAGTTCGATAATAACAATGAATTTTGAATTTTTAGAGATATGAAAAAAAAAGTTTCTATCTCATTTAATATGATGATGTACAGCGAGTGAGTTTTTCATGAGTGAAAAATCAGTTCTTTGTCCATGATGGTTGTAATTCGAATGAGAAGACTGGAGTTTGACAAGATAATTTATTACTTTGTCATGACTCAAATCCTAGCAAGGAACAATCTCCTCCTATTTCTCTCAGTTTTATCAAATAACAATCTAATTTTAAAGACGCTTGACTATTTCATCCCATAATAGACAATGAAGATTTTTAAACAATTAAAAATTTACCTGATATTAATAATCCTTATCATGAAGAACTAGTAGTGATAGACACAAACGATC
This sequence comes from Rotaria sp. Silwood2, assembly GCA_905329745.1. Taxonomy (NCBI): domain Eukaryota; kingdom Metazoa; phylum Rotifera; class Eurotatoria; order Philodinida; family Philodinidae; genus Rotaria; species Rotaria sp. Silwood2. The sequence continues at coordinate 34,845 of CAJNSZ010000919.1, read as the reverse complement.
CCAAGAGACTTGCTGTGTTAAATCGCATCAAATTGAAAAACACTTTTGGTATGACTTTTATTACTGACAACAATCTCATTGTAGGCTTTGGTTTACTTCTAAAACAAGCAAAGATACTCATATTGTAGCATATAACATTGAATAGTGTCAATAAATAAGGCAACGGATGTCATCATACACACTTTCTTAACGTGTACAAAAATTATTTATACATAATTTTATATATGACGAGTGAATATAAAAGACAAACAGCAAAATAGAAAGTTTTTTTTTTCAATGAATTCTCGAGTTAATTTGATTAATTTGAATATAATGAGTTGTTTTATTATATATTACAGAAATAATAATCTCTTTCAAACTGATTTCGGTAAGAAATTCAGACCATGTATTATAAGCACGTTTGCACGAGCAAATCATCATACCAGTATTCATGGCAGTAATTTCTAGTATTAGAAAGAAGTTTGTAACAAAAAAGTATAATTTGATAGCAATTCATGTACAACATGATATGATAACACTTCTGCGAACATTACATTTTTGCATCAATTAAATGACAATTCGAAATGTGTTAACCGATTAGATACCTAGTCTCTCGTATGACGCGTATGTTTGACACGTGCTCGATCAAAGCGTATAACCAGATCATAAGAATAACATCTAATTGGCACCCAGAGAGAGAGAGAGATTATTAGTACAAGAAAATTTGATGAAAACAAGCATCAATTAACTTTCAAAAAAACATATAGTGTACTTTATTTTCATTTGAGATTATTAAATTGAAAACAACTTTTGAATGGTCTTCGATCAAACTTTGGATATTCAAATATGTGAATTATGGTTAAATCAAAACAGTTTTATGTGTCAACAGTTTTTTCGTCTTGTTTTAATTGCAAAGCACCTTTTTTTGGTTTTTGTTCGTTCTTGAATGTAGTAAAAGCTTCACATTCGATAAAGCCTGCATTTGCATCATATTTATAAGGAAAACATGTTATTGGAATACGCTCTGAAAATAATTTACGTTCACCAAACAGACCTCGAGAAATATCTTTTTTCATTTCAACAGGTGGTTTTGACGTTGCTGTTGAAGCAATAAGATAAAATTGTTTACCATCAACATCCATTTCAATAATAGTTTCACCTTTCTTATTTGAATAAAAAGCTCGTAAATATCCTGTACGAGCCGAACGTTTTCGTTGTTCAAACCAACCATATAGAGCATCTTGATTTGATGTTTTATAGAAAAGAACAGCTGAATAAATATTATACCGGAAATCAAGATGACTAAGTTCTCGCTCTAATGCTTCATTTTCCAATATTAATTCATTCAATGGTACCGTAAAACCGACGTGAAGTAAATGACCACGTGCAGAATTATTATTTGCAGCTGCAGCCATTATTGCATTTATTTTTATTCTTTTTCAAATACTAAAATTGTTCGGTTAAATATATTATGCATCCACCTGATTCAATATGATAACATTATATGTCGTAGAAAAATGATATTTATTCTCCTGATTCATCTAAGTTGTGCAATAACAAAAACATCTGACAAAAAAAAGTACTTTTATTTGCTAGATGTCTCACTAAGTCATCAAAAATATAGACAAACAGAAATTATTACTACAATGATAAAATCTAAAATGATTGATATATTTATTTATCTTTTAAAGCTGGTGATATATGAGTTGTGTCGTCTGCTTCTTTGTAGAGAAGAAAATGTTTGCTCGACATGAAATTGTTATGACCTATAAAGTCATAGATCACCCTACATGCTATATCATTCATACCCTGGTGGAAATAATGAATTTTCAGCATACCAGTGAAATGAGACGATTTTCATCAGAGTACTTAGGGTGTACCAAAAGTTCTGATCACGGCGTTACTTAGCCATATAGTAAGCTTTAAAAATCTTTCTTTCTATATAAGCCTGATAGAGAAAAGAATGCTCTATTTTTCTATGCTATTTGATCATACTTCAACTAATATTATGATAATAAATTTTGGATAAGACTTTTTCCGTTATCGTCTGTGGTCTAGTAAGTTTTGGATTGCAGTATCCAATCCCCTAGTACATTGTATTAACAACCAGAGTATACCATAAGATGCAGCGTGAAAAGCTCTACAATTTACATATGACCACTTTATAGTTGAACTTTTCGTTTTCAAAATGGACAATATTTTGGAAGATCAAAGTTCAACCATGCGAAATTTATAATGTTTTTGATACATGGCGAATTCATTTTTTTTTATGTCATCGTTTTGTCATCTGATATGCTTTATTGTATTAACAACCAGATACACTACAAGATGCAGCGTGAAAAGCTCTACAGTCTTCACAGTGAAGCTTATTGTAATTGTTTTAAAAAGAAGGAAAATTCCGTGCCACCAATTTTTGCAATGCTCAAAATTTGGCCCCTTAAAACTTTGTTTATTTTGAAAATGAAAAGTACAACTATAAAGCAAGTTGTTTTATGTAAATTGTAGAGCTTTTCACGCTGCATCTTATGGTATATTTTAATTGTAAATACAACGCATTGGAGGATTGAAAATTAACTTGCCTCATCCTTTGTGATCTAGTACTATGAGCACAAATGATAACAAAAAAAAAAGTGTTATCAAAAATTTATTATCATATTATTATTTGAAGTATGATCAAATAGCATAGCAAAATAGAGCACTCTTTTCTCTATTAGACTATATAGAAAGAAAGTTTTTTTTAAGCTTACTATATGGCTATGTAACGTCGTGATCAGAACTTTTGGTACACCCTAAGTAATTGGTCGAAAAATAATTAGTGACAGTGTAGAATTAAATGCAACATCTAATTTTGTATAGAGCGTTGTACGAAAGCAACTAGTAGGTGCTTTGAACAATTCTCATAATCAATATAATTTCTTATTTTCTAAAACTTTTACATGCTGTGGTTTTCGCTTTTCTATAATGAATATAGTTTTTATCTTCCTATAACATTTCAATAAATTCAAAAGATAGATGTCGGTGCGAGTGTCGGTGAAGAGAAGATCTACATTCATACCTCGCATCCACACTCACCCTGTACTCAATACGTTTATTAGAGTATTGGTTTTTCTGTTTTTTTTAATCACGTCATAATATTTCTATGTGACTATTTTGAGTCAGATACAATAAACTAAATGATGAATCATTTCCAATTGAAAAATAATTCCATTCTCAAAAGGTTAAAATATCTCAACTCAGCTTTCAGAACATGACTGTCAAATTTGATTATAATTAACAGAAAAAATATAATATTTTTTCTCATAAATGATAACGTTGGATTCAACGATTTTTGTCAAACTCTCTATATTAAAGAAAACAAAATAATAATATTGGACATTTTTAAATACATCTTTTATTATATACCAGGTATATCGCTCAAACAAAAAAAAGGAAAGGATATCGATTTTTACGTAAATTTTACTTAGGAGTAGTTGAATAATAAAATAAAATATCTTGTCTATGACAGAAAATTGCACGTAGTTAGTGTTTGTTTTTTAATAATTGTATCTAAAGTAAACATAAGCGATCGAATGATTTATTGATGATGTATTTAGAAAAAATGTCAAAGAAATATTTTATTCTTCTTTTTGAAGTATCGAATTGAATTCTTTTAACAATTTTCAATGATTGAAAATTGCTTACATTACAATAAGCAATCATAAGATAGAATTTACTAAAAAATTCTTCTCATTGGACCACATTAGTTTTCATCTATTGAAACTAAAATTTCAACTGTATAGAAAATTCATCTTTATTAATCGAATTATTTCAAAGGTGAAAATATTACAGGATGAAACTGATTTGAAGTTCTTAATGTAAAACTATATTCTTCAATTAGTCTGATTTTAGACCTATCAAAAACTCAAATTTAGTTTACTGTTGAAAAGATTGTTAAACTTTTTTGAAAGTATAACTTGGTATTTTATTAAGCGTTTTTTCTTATTCAGAGCGTCTTAGCTGAAGTTTGACTCTCATGATTAATAATAAGTTCAAGAAATAATTTATATTCATATTCAATGTAAGCAAACTGAAAACAGATCAAGAATAAGATCATAACTTGACACCAACTATTTATTTATGTTTTCTTTTGCAGTCATCATTGAATAGCCAAAGGTTGATGGTTCGAATATTTTTAACATTTCAACAAATCAATAGCTAATGTTTTTATGATTATTTGAAATTATCGGGACATGTTTCTAACAAAATGAGTGAATATTTTATCTCATAGTCTAGTACCAATATAAATAATCACTGTTGATTATTTAGTTTTTGTAATCATGAAACAAACATAGTGACATATTAATAAATCTTATATAACAAAAAATAAGGATAATTTGAACAATAGAAAACAAACAAAATACAATTGGTAAATATGGCTTCAATTAACACGTCAAGACTGTGAAGAAGCATCTATACTCGTAAAATACATTTTAATCCATTTCGAGCAATTTTTTATTTATCAATTCTAATAACATACCACAAGCATGATGCACGGTTGTTTTTTTCTGGTTCTTATCTTTACGATCCTATTATTTTTTGTATAAAAATCTTCATAGCTACGTTATGTTTCTCACACGGTGACCACCATTTATCGAGGTTTATATCAACAGAGTAACGGTTGTTCTTTTTTTTTAGTTCATGATATAAAATGTCTCGAAAAGTTATAATATTAACCAGTGCAATTACAACTTATGTAAGTGTAACTCCTTACACATTGTGTAACACATCCAGAAAAAATGAATACGCTTTATTATGAGAGAAAAAAACAACCATGCTTGTCTTTCGGATATTTTAGGGATTGTATAAATATGTCAAGTCGAATAAGAACAAACGATATGTTCACTCAACAAGATCTGTATCCGAGCACCCAACGAGTCTTATCATTGGCACCGGTATTATTGGTCTGACGAGTGCATACTATTTAGCTAAAACTGGACATAAAGTTATTTGTATTGAAAAACGAGAAGATGTTGCTCTAGAGACAAGGTAAAAACTAAATAAAAGTCAAAGTTAAATGTCTTAGTAAATATCATAGCTATAAAAATGGTGCATTGATTTGTCCATCTCTATTAACACCATGGGCAAATTCCGAAGTACCAAAGAAATATTTCAAATCTATATTTTCTTCTTCATCAAAACCAACATCTACTAAAATCTGGCCAAGTACATTTTTCTCTCTAAAATTCTATCGTTGGATATATGAATATTTAAAAAATTGTACAACAAAAGCTCAAATTAAAAATGCAAAACATCTCTTAACACTTAGTATGTATTCTCGACAATGTTTGAATGATATTCTTAATGAAGTAAATGTCAAATATTTTATAAAATTTATTTCAATTTTTTTACATTTCATAGACTTCTATATCATTTTCACGTCATTCGAATGGTTCATTACAAATAGCTATAGATCCGACTGTCTTACTACAAATAATTGAAGAATCAAAATATATTAATAATATACAAATTTTATCAACATCAGATGAAGTGATAAAACATGAACCAATATTAACAACTGTAAAAGATCGATTCTATGGTGGTGTTTTTAGTCCATTAGATACAAATGGAAATATTTATGAATTTTGTTGTGAATTAAAAAAAATTCTCATGGAAAAATATGGTGTTCAATTTTTATTTAATAAAGAAATTAAAAATTTTATTGTAACAACTACAAAGGAAAGTCATAATAATTATCAACAACGTCATGTAACAGGAGTTGTAACAAATGAAAATAAAATTATTAATAATATAGATAATGTCATTTTAACAAATGGAAATCATGTTATGCCATTAATGGAAAAATTAAATATTTATATACCAGTTTATCCTGTCAAGGTAAAAATATCTATCTAAACTAAAATACTTTATTTCATATTAGTTATTGTAGGGATATGTTGTCGAAATAAGAACACCAGCAAATATTTTATTTCCATCGATGAATTTAGTCGATGATGGAAATAAATTATATATTTCAGCATTAAAACCAACTGCTGAGCAAGGCATAGTTCGAGTTAGTGGTCTTGCAGAATTTGCAGGTTGGAAAGTAAGAATATGACTTTTATTAACCATAATATATATCTCGATCGGTATGTTCTATTTCATAGGATATTGGTGTTCTTAGTGAACCAGATCGAGCTCAATATTTGTATGAACAAACAATAAAATGGTTACCACATTTAGAACCTTATGAAAAAGATTTTCATAGTTGTTCTCGTCCTGTATCAGCCGATGACGTACCATTAATTGGATCTTGTGATGATTTCGATAATCTTTTTGTTAATTGTGGTCATGGTAGTAAAGGATGGACGCTCGCATTTGGATCAGCTGCTGTGTTGGCTAATATTATTAATCAAAAGTCGAACAGGGAGGGAGCAGAAGACATTGATTCCGAACCATATTCTCCAAATAGATTTTAATTGATTCTTTTTCTGTTTTTAATAATCAAAAAGTTCGATGAAGCTTGCCGGATAACATGCTAGATTTACTACAACAAATATAATAAATTAATTAAATTGAAAAAGAAGTTCCAACTTAATTCAAAAGAACAGATGATCATACAGATTAATCTATGTAAACTATCAGATTTATAAGTAGATCGTTAGAAACTATCTATGGATTTCATCGTATGGCTATTGATTCTGATTTATGATAGTCAGAGCTAAGGTAGCAAACTCTTGAGAAAAGACATAGCCTGTATATATAGTGAAACTTTTCTATGTGAGCACCTCCTAATACTGAACGATCGAGGGTCTGTCAGAGAGAAATTTGCTGGCCAGTGTGACGTATGTGGAAAGTGTCCAAACTTCATCCAGGGATGTAATGCTGCTGTTTGAGTGCATTGTATGTATGATGTCTGACCTTTACTTACTCTTCTTCTCATCTTATGTATTGTCCTTATCTTTCTATCCTTACTTCGTACATCATGTTGTACTTTGTTTCTATCTTATTTCTCTTACTTTTTGTCCTTTCCTTCCATATTCTTCTCTTCTCTCTGATGGTCGAATATATAAACATGTGGTTTGTATGTAAGCGATGCGGTTATTGATATGAAGAAGCTAAATAAAGCATAATTCCATCCATACAAGCATCTCTTCTATCTAAAATCGTCACAGCTAGGGTGTAGATATGGTAGAAGAGGAGAACCACGTCTGTATTCGCACTTTGTTCAACATATACTTCATCATTATATTAGAAAAGACTAGTTTTGTATCTTAAAAGAAGTTGTTATTTGACAAAAATAGATGATTTTGTGAACTAATAAATTATTGAAAAGAAGAAAAAGATCATCTTATGCAATCCAAAAGCGATTGCAAGTAAATATTTATCATTTGAAAAAAAAACAACTAAAAATCTTCTAATAATAAACACCTGAGTAAACTGTGCACTTTTAGCCAGTTTAGATAGTATTCACATTAGACAAGTTTTACTGTATTCAATATTTAATACATGTTTCCTTTGTAGGCAATACTGTCAACTATGAATTATTTTATCGGAGTATGAATAAGACAGATGGCACTGATAATATTTGAATATTCATGTTGCTCATCTTTTCAACTGGAAAGATCTTGTTCACCTATTATAATTCTTCTAGCATATTGCTTCTCTATATTTACAAGAGCAATCGAAGTTTGTACCATGAAATCATGTATTATAGGCTGCAACATAAAAAAGTAGCGTCTATAACAATGAAATAGATAACTAGGCGTTTCATGTTTTTCGTTCGAGTGTGTTGATATGAGTATTAATGAATATATCTTTAGTTTGTTCGGTTTTGAAGTTGTAAATAAAGTGTTTACGGAATATTTACAAGAAAAAAAAATAATCCTATATTTCAATCAGAAAAACAAGAACAAAATCTTTTATAACATCACTATTTTATTTATTTCATATTCATCATAGAAACGATTCAATTTTCATACATATCATTTTCGCGGAAAGACTTTCTTTTCTAATTTTATTCGATCATATTTACATTATTGGCCGATGAAAATAACATGAAGATATATTCTTTCAAAAGCAGCAATTCATTAACGTTCTCGTGGCAACCTCAGAACGTTTTCGATACTTTTCTTTTTAATTCGTTGAATGATAAAGAAGAAAAACGATGGTGCAGAACATATAGATAAAAAACTAGCGAACAATATCGTTGAAAGCTCCTTCTGGGGGTCGACAAAATTCAAAAATCTAATTAGTGTCTATTTTCATGTCATGACAACAGCCGCACATGACGTATCTGAAAAGCTTTGCAGTCAATAATGATGACAACAGAAAATTTTTCCACAACATCAGTGAAGATTCAGTCGATAGGCTTACACCTCTAATTCCAATTTGTATCTCAAAATGTACTTGAACGATATTCATCTACGAATATTTTAATTTGAACTCAAGTTCTGATTATTCACACTAGTTTGACGACACACTATTCTTGTCTCCCTTTGCTTTGTTATTTATTTGTTATTTTTGACATTCTTAAAAAATAAAAGTTGTTGATTTAAATAAACTAAGACTTTTGAAACTTTCTTTTAAATTTTTGTACTCAAAAAAAATTCACACTTCTTCGAAGAAAACAACTTTGATTGAAGAATTTGTTTTCGTAAGAATTGAAGTTGTTTTCATACAGAACAATAGAATTAAATATTCTTTGTCAAAGCAATATATTGAATCATCAAATAGAGTCAAATCAGATGATGTGAAGTTTAGTCAACTGATATTCTCTCAAAAAAAAAATAGAAGAATTTCCAAAGACTATATTCTGATGATTATTAGATTGCGATCATAATGACTAAGCCTAACATTCACTTAAATTAGAAGACAAAAAGTAGATATATGTCATGATTTGACTTCAAACCTGTCTTCGAATTATCCAGATTAATTTTCTTCTCGAATTTCTCGTATTGGATTGTTTACACTAGAGATTTAACACGAATCAAATAGAGTTAATCAACATCATTTATTTTCATTATTAAATATCCACGAAAAAGAAACAATCAGCTTTTTGAATAAGTGATTACAAGATATATATGTATTATCGAAACGAATTGAAGTTTACAATCGTGATTGAAAAATAAGAATTAAACAATGACAAAAAGTAAACACATCTAATAATCACATGATCCTAAACTGATGCTGTTGAGGTTCATACTACTGATAGAGATTTATTTTGATCTATGGGAAAAAGCGAAATAGCACAAAAAATCATTTTATTATTTCTCAGACTTACGTTTTCAATGGTGAACAGCTTGTTCAGCTGGTACAACATGTTCAACTATCAAATGATATAAAATAATAGACATATACTAAGTAATGCGAAAATAGTTGCATATTCACCTTTTTTTGCAAGATCGACTTTGAGCCTTTGGTTCAGCTGCTACAACATCACCAACGACCACATGACCTTTTCAAATAAGAACATAATGATTACCAAAATTGTAATTATTTCTATACCTTCGTCGCTTGTTCGACTTTGAATATTTGGATCAGCAGCAACAATATTCTCAACTTATCATTGACATAAAAGTAGATGATTAAAGATAGATTGTTACAGAATAGAACTTACTTTTGGCTTGCATATTATTACAGATAAATACGATAAATGAATAGCAAATAAAAACGAATTTTATGTTTCTCTTGTGAATTTGTTGATACGAATAACGATCAATGAAAAGTTTAAATTCGAATGTAATTGTGATAATCTATCAAACAAGAAAAGAAAAGTGCAATATATTCTTATTTTTCTTCTCCCATTTCACTCTTTTTTGAAAGGAAATGAAGAATTGCATAAGTCATTCCAAGACAGTCACCGATTGCATGTACACAACAGTTTAGACTTCTCGCCCATAATGTACACAATACAAAAACCATAACTTCGAAAAACATAAAAGAGAGACAAAAAAAAAGGCGACTTCTGAACAGGATCATGCTCAAAAGAGATACAATTTTTGTATAGACAAAGCACATACAAAAGAGCAAGCGAACATGTTTAATAGCGATTTGTATAGATATTATTCATTTTCATAAAGATTTAACTATTTATTGATTCTCTATATTTCTACCTGCCTAGCTACTTAATCGCCAGCACTACTTAATCAATTTGCAGTGCTGTTTAATCGATACTCATAGTTACTTAATATATATACATATCCATTTAATACTTATTAGTAGCCATTTATTTATTTTTGTATGTCTGAGCCTGTTACGCTACTCAATCCAAAGCAGTATTTAAAAATGTCCAACTCTACTGAATAAATATTCAGATTTATTTATTAAACACTAAGCTACTCATTTATTCTGGCTGACTTGTTTTGAGCAAGAGCAAAAAAAACAATTTCTCAATGAGTTACTCTTCAATCTATGAGCATTCTTAAAAACTGAGCATAGTTTTCAATATGACTCACAGTTGAAAGATATGCCTTGTATGCAAAGTAGATTTCCATATTCAGGTAGAATGAATGATTACATGGTCAAACTAAATACAGTGAAGTTTCTCTAAAGTGAGTACGATTGGGACTATTCAAAACCGTTCGTAATAAGGTGGTGCTCACTTTCGAGAGTCCACTTTGAACAAAAAATTATTTTTCGAACTGCTTAAAAACGCTCATAATAACGAGGTTTTAACTATAGAGAGATACTCACTATCAGAGGTTTTACTGTAGTTCAAATTATCAACTACGAATGACAGACAGGCAGATTTAGTTATTTAAATTATCTAAAATCTGAGTTTATTTTTCTTGAATAATTTTGATACCTTAAGAATAAATACGATAATATTTGAGAACGTTAGATTTCAACTGCTTTTAACATAATGCAGAGCAATAAACCAAATACTAATACAAAAGTTTCAACAATTTCAATCATTGAAAAGCTATTTACATGTTTTTAGTTAGTTATTTAATTGATTTAAATATCTATGAAAAATATTTGCATAGTTACGATAATCCTTAAATAACGGTAGAAGTTTAGTAGCTAGGTTCTCGAAGAAGTACAATAATACAACATTTTTTTAAAATGAATTAGCTACTTAAATCATATCATTGTTGTATAAATCGTTTTAAATAGCTCGGATAATGTTTAAATAGCACTAAATTTTTACTAATTGGTTACATGTACTAGTACAATGAACAAAAAATTGTTATAAAGAAGTTCGCTATTTAAATCATTTAGTAGCTGTATTATTTTCTTAAATAGCTATTGAATCTTTTAAGTAGCTATGATAGTGTTTAAATAGCGCTAGATTTTACTGCTATAAACGAAAAATTGCTACAAAACAATCAGCTAATTAATCATTCAGTAGCTGTATATTATTCGAAAAGTATCTCTATTGAGAAGCTACGAATCTAAACGAATATGTTTATTAAAAACATTTGAATATTGTTCGATTAAAAACATACAGATATTTTGTAATAAAGNAATAAATCGAATCACATTTACATTTACAACTTATCTATCACAAGTTTCTTTCTCTTCTTGAAATATATCATCCATGATCAGAACTATTGTCCTTCTTGATCACCATTTTAAGTCCAGTGGATATTAATTACTTATGTAATTGTTATTGTCCGACTAGTTCATACTATATTGGATATTATGCCATTATTACATCAACAAGCACATGTGATGGGCAAACTTATGCCAATAATTGTGTTGGTACTTTTTCATCATGTGTATCGGGTTCAACTTGGGGGTAAGCCATTTCTCAATTACTATAATTACGATAAATATACTCAAATTAAATATTGTAGATCATGTCGAAGTACAGCAAATTATTTGGCTATTCCTTTGATCAGTTTAATTATAGGATTAACTGCAAGCTTCGTTAAATGATTCGTGTAAATAAAACTCTGATTAAAATACCTTTGTACTGATAAAATGACTTTGGTTTTATTTTTTACATGTAGAGATCTTTCTTAAGAAGAAATTTTATGTGCAATACTTTTTACCTTATTCCGAAGCACTTCCGATTTTTTATTTTTATATCGACTTCTGTTTTGTTTTCATCTGAAATAAATATATAGTGAAAAAAAATTATTATTTCTACATCAGGAGTTCTAATATTGAATACTAGACTAGAAGTTAATAACTCTGCCTTGGCAAATTTTGTCTTTGTATTTCAAATTTCAGAAATCTTTGACATGAAATCACATGAGACAATGCACGAATGTGCGTGTCATAGGCATATTGTGTTAAACGCGACCTAAAAGGAGTGCTGAAGTATACAGAGAGAAATCCGAACCTTTCTCTCTTGGTCCACAGATACGTTAGAAACGGCCTATCACAGACCATATATGAATAACGTTTTGGTATGATATATAAGTTACTTCTTTATTGCATTTCTTGAGGATCACGTAAAAGAATAATGAAGAAAAATATTCTAAAATAGTGTCCTTGTGATTAGCAACAACTGCAACATAATCTTTAACGTATAATTCCATGAAGTGTGCGTCTACAACTATTGATATTATTGTGGCATTACAATGAAGGTTTTAAATATTACACAAGTTTAAAACATTCAGTTTTTCTACTCAACAAATAATTTTTGTCATTATCTATATTCTTTCGAAGCGATCGGAACATTTTTGTTTTAGTGAGAGAAATATAATCCAGTGTTCTAAATGATTACTTGTTCTTTTCCTTTTTTTGACAATAAACATGTTGACAAAGATTCATTCGTAAACTATCGCGTTTTATTTATTTTTCAATGTCGTATATTTTTTTCAGCATTAAAAAGTCATCAACAGCTTAAAAATACGAAAGAAAAAACGAGTTGTTCACAATGAATAACTCTTTTTCTTGTCTACTTCCTCTGTTTTTACATATTGATTTTATAAACAGAGAAAAGAAAAATAACAATAAAGTAACCAATGTTTTCTGATACATTCTCATATGAAATTTGCTTGGAGCAATAAAAAAAATCATGATTTTTTCGTGCCTTTCGTTTGAGAAGTGATAGAAACTCGGTTGAAACTGCTGAGAGATTCAGATAAACAGGTCTTCAACCAATGTAAGGGTGGTTCCTGTCATAGCAACTAGTGTCAATGTAGAAAAAAGCAATCTCTCGATTTTTTATAATACTCATATGAAAACATGTGGGCCACTTTAGTTTTTTTTTATTTCAAACGCATGTCTTGATATTCAAATAAATATCAGAAGAAAGAACAAACAATGAATAGGATGGCTGCTTGAGCAAAGGTGGATTAGAAAAATCGGCTGACTACACTAGCCCAAAAAATGTCAGAACAGGATCCTATGTAATATCTGCTATTTCTAAATGTTAGAGTTTCATAGAGGAAATCATAATAAATTTCAGTTGCATTCAGCTATCATGGCTCAACTATCAAGTTGAGAGATGACGAATCTGAACGAATTACTGCCATATAATGAAACCATTGTATAGAGCGTCTGAAATGTCAATGGGTGAGCCGTGACTAATCCATCAAGAAGAAGAAGAAGAATTAGTCGTAACAGCAAACAAAGTGAAAGGTAATAAATTGGCTAATGCACTTTGCACAGTTAGCCACTTTTCAGTCAACAGAACAAACAGAGTTTTACGAGACACATGGGATCGAGAACATGAAACAAGTTTGTCTCTCAGGGCTTTATTTGATAATTCAAGGATTATCTATCTTCTGACTGCTGCCATTCTATCGTGGCATAGCAATTATTGTTATCTGACCGGCAACCTATGGTGGCTATACCGGTGATAGTGTAAACCCACACTCGACATGAGAAAGCTAACATTAGTAAAGAATAGGATTACAACTGTTTTAATTGTTATTCGTAAAAATAAAGGTGCCACTACAATTTAGATTTCTTCACTTTTTATTTAGATTAATTTCAAAATCAAATCAGAGTACAATATAGAGTTTATTCAGATTTGTTGTTATACCAAATACTGCATATGGGTCTTCTATTTATCGAACAATTAATGAGAACATCTGAAAATACTTGCAAATAATATAAACCAAAGCAAAGCAATAAGAGTAGCATTTATTTTTTCTTTGCAGATATCAATGCCAGTCATTGGTCAATTTGTAAGACCCGATCTGAGTCGCACTGTGCTTTATACCTACTGAATGCTTACAGAAGAATCGTCACACTGCTAAAATAAATGCATACATCACATCACTAGTCAAACAATCAATCTCAAGCGCAAAAACCTTTAAAGATAAAATGTGGAAAGAGAACTTGTTAGTTATTCATGCAAAGCTTGAAAAATACTGATTCGTATAACTTTATTCTCTTGTCTTAGATCATCAGATATAAGTCAGAATCAGAGTTGGTACTAGATCGATATTTTCGAAAACAGGGAAGTATTCAGTGGCATCTTCTGGAGGAAATTTTGCATTTTCATTCTCAGAAGAGCTCTTTACTTTCTTCTAAAAATGGAACTATGGTGGCACTTTTGCAACATGAGAATTTTTTTTCGAATGACTGGATTGATTTGTACAAAATCTAGCTCATTTTTCATTTTGTTTCAGCTATTTTATTCCGCAAAGATTTCACATGACTAAAAATATATTCAAAAACGGTGTTTGAAGCCGGTATAGAAAAAGCAAAATGGAACTAATATTGATAAACAAGTTATATTGCCACTGTCAAGAATATAAGCCCACGGCTGGTTGCAGTTGGTTAACAGATATTTCTTCTGTTCTTTTGTGAAATCTAACACCACGATGTGAAGTTAGATAGTTTTTCTTGTTGGTTAAACATGTCGCTAAGAGTTCAGATGAAGAAAAACTAAATAACAGTAGAAACCAGTAGAAAAATCTTGGAAAACAGCGTCTAGTACCAGGAAATTTTTTCACTAGGAGAAAGGCTAAAAAATCAGGAGATTTGGTAACCCTGGTCCCTCCTCTCAAAATGTAAGGTTTTGAACGTTGAGTACATCCTAATTGACGAAAGAGTTGGATTGTATTTGAATTTGAATCATTTAGAATACATTGTTACGCAACCATTCACCTTCATATAGAATTAGTGATTTTACTGATTGAATAACTACTCTTTTGAGAAACAAATGACTTATAGAAAGAAAATTTGTATATTTATGTATGTTTTAGTGCGACCAAACAAGATTTCGAAGCCTTGTTATAAACTTAAGTTCTTGCATTAACGTTCCTTTATTGATTCCTTAATCGTCACCAATTAGTCTTAAATCATGATTTGTAGATAAGTTTGTTGGAAACAGAGCTTTTTTATAATCTCGATCTTGAGGAATATTACGTCTTTCTCTTGATCACAATTTATAGAGATTTCAATATAAAATGACAATATTCACGCGCATGGCAAATAGAAATGAATGACAAGGACTATATGATTTTCATTAAATTCCATTCGAATGTATTATATATATGTTCGAAAGATACGTTCAAAAGTTTGGATCAATTCAACTGGTCTCAATAAAATAAGTTTTGGTTGTCTTTGTTGTCGAGATTAAAAAATCAACGGATATAAAAAACGATGAATAGCCATTAGCCAAAGTTTAATAATCAATAGATAGCGGATAATGATACAAACCACAAACCACTTTTGATTTTATTGACACAGATAAGAGAGCGTTATATTAAGAATACACAAACTATTGAAATCACGCATGTTTATACAAAATGTCCTGAAATCAGTGACGCAGCCAGAGGGGGAATTGCGGGGATTCACCCGCCCCCCCCCGCTCCATGAAAAATTTTCGCTATCAATTTGTAAGGTCACTGGTTTATAAACATCAGCAAAGCACTCTCTCAATATATTTGTGTTTGAACTAATATATGTACTTATCAATTAGTGTAAAATGTTTCTTTATGCCGACTCATCAATGGTAATGATTATGGATAGGAACTTTGCAAATAATGAGGCAAAATTTGAAGAATACTAGTGGGCGCAATCGAATAGGTGATGAACCACTAATCGATTTAGCTGTTATCAATATCAACAGCTACTGAAACTTATTTTTTCTGGATTTATTGGGACTTTTCAATAAGCCCATAAGTTTTTGGAGATAAATCCCTATAATAAGTAAATAAATCCCGTAGAAAAAAAATAAGTCTCAGTAGCCCTCTATCAATATTAATGAAAAAAAGTCGCTCAGGAATTAAATATTGAATATTATATTGATAAATTTGCCAAGTCCAAAAGTAAAATAAATTTTACGAATGGATCAAATTAATTGTCTTGCTTTTTATGTATTTTCTTCTTGTACAAAGCATTTCCATGTTATACCATGCATCACGTTGGGTTCTGATTTTCTAATTTTTTTTCAAATCATTCTGATTCATTCTAGGCTTGGCAAATAATTCTGATTTTTTTGAATTTTGGATACTTTTGCATATGAGTGCGAAAATTTGAAAAAAGCAGAACTATTAACCATAGCTAGAGTGAATCAAAGCAATTTTTATAAAAAACCTGAAATCAGAACCCGTTACGATGTATTATATATATGTAAAGATGAGCAATAATAAATTGTCAAGCATTCACCATGATAAAAAAAAACTCGTGTTTAAAATTACAAAAAAAAGCATTTGATCCACCCCTTTCCAAAAATCCTGCCTGTGTGCCTGCCTGCAATTATAATCAAATAATTTTTCGACCATAGAATATTTCATGAATAGGTTTTATTAACAATTGCATTTATCAGAAAAAAGTTGATTCAATATTATTTCTTTTTTATAGAAAGAAAAGATAGTTTGTTATTTTAATATCATTCTTATCAAAGATAAACGAGTTTTTTTTTCAAATAGTTACCTAATTTCATCACTATCTTAAACACGAATAATCTTAATGGGTAAAAACCCAAAAAAAGAAAATTAGCTGTGAAAGACAAAAAAGCGAATACAAGAAAACAATTTCATATTCTACTTTTTGTATTACCAGATTACTTTATCTATCTTTAGGAAAAATAAAGAGACAAATCATTTGTAAAGGGTTTTTAATTAAAACTTATGGGTCGAACTAAGCACCACAGTGCTAATGCTTGTCGACATGCTTATCTTGTCAATCCAACATTATCATTAACACCTTCTGATTGGTCTCAAATTCGATTTACTCAACGTATGATACATCCAACATTTTCTAATCGAAAGGAACTCAGTGTTTTCGATATGTGTTTTGCTGTTCGGTATCAATTTATGGACGTATCGGATATTCCTGCCATTCGTGTATTTAAAGATAACAATGGGACATTATGGAGTGTAGATAATCGGCTTTTATGAGTAATGAAAAAAGCTCGACGCGGATTTAATTGTGAACATGTATATACACGTGAACAAGATTCAAAACGTTTTCAAGAACTAGAATATAAAATTCAAAGTTTACATGGAACAAAAGGTGAATATGTTTGGGTTCGATCTCAAGAACTTTCAGATCTCATTTATTTGTGTTGTATTAATGCATCTAAACGTCGTGAGCTTGATAATCATATTGCAAATGATCATTTGAATATCAATCTTGAACAACTCACATTACTAACACGTTGTCCTATTCACTACAAGTATCAAAAATCATGTACCTGTTTTACAAGCTGCACTATGTTGGAACATTAAAAGATATAGTTCGTTATCGATGTCAAACAATAAAACAGGTTATGGTCAATGCTCAAATTGAACCAAGCAAAGAACAGATACGATTATTCGAGAAGTTTGAAAATACAACGACGAATGCTAATTCGAATTTATTACTATCAATTGAACAAGATGCAATTATTAATTCACCGACACTTATTTCTTAAATACTGTTATGTTTTTTATTATACATTTTTAAATATATAATTAAGAATGACTATCTCTTTACAACATTTTTTTTTGAACTTAATCAGTGTTGTCAAAGCTTTTATGTCAACCGTTTGTATTTGAATAAATTTAAGGATTATATCGAGTGAAACATTGATAAACTACTATAGGATTAATCTACGACTAATAAATTTTTGTTTCATCGAAATAAGTCAATGTCGCAAAAATACAAGATTATGTATTCGAAAACAATAGAAAAACAAATATTTTTACAATAGCTAATGTTTCCTATCGAAATACATATAATCTTCCAGAATCAATAATAAGATTGATATTGTCAATCTTTATAAGTTTTTTTTTCGTTGATATTCATTCAAAATGACAACGGTCATAAAAGTATTCTTAAAATGAATCTGTTGTTTGTTTATATGTAATGCACAATAAAGTCAATGTTTATTTTTATTTTTGTATTCCTTAATATATGTCTCGTGTTCTTGATACTTACTAAATGATTAATACCTAACATTGGCATATTTGAGTAAATTCTTTATATTTATACATTTCCTGTAATAATCACACTATCTCTTGTACAAAGATACTTCCCAACACAATAAAGAAAAGCAAAAATAAAAGACAAAAATATTCATTGTTATTGCATGTTATAAACCATACTTAAACCGTGAATAAGTGGTGTTCGGATCAATAGTACAAATGTCATATTTATTTGAATTATCCAAATTGATAATGTGAACAAAAAATAAGCAGTGATTTACACTATTAGCATTCGAGATAGTCGTTCTTCAGTACAATGACGCCGCACAAATAGAAACACAGATGTCCGAGTTCTATGGAACAGTCCTGCACTCTATCACATCTTCGTGTAATATGGCACAAGTCTGGATGGAATGCGTAAATGTGAACACTGGCATGAAGCCGTTCCGTCATGCTCTGATCAGTATAACGTGAACTAGTTGCCGATGAATCTTAAGCACTTTTGAAAAAGTTCAATAAAGCAAATCAGTAAGTCTTATAACGTAGTAGACAACTACTCGATTTAACATATTGACTATATAGTAATCTCAATTTAAAATTATTTCGTGGAACTCACATACATATTTGAAGAAAATGGTGAGTGGAAATTTCCTGGCTACTCCTACCTATCTTATTTTGGGCCTGAGAAAACGAACGGAGGGAGGAGAGTTCAGTGGTCAATTAGCATTTTTCTCCTAGCAATCGAGGACAACATGCACCAGAATCCTTTTTCATACCTCGAAATTTGAATGGCTGTAATACGTTTACGAATGTTCCCAATAGTACAGTATCTGATTTTAGCACAGATA
The DNA here is from genome assembly GCA_905329745.1 of Rotaria sp. Silwood2. NCBI lineage: Eukaryota > Metazoa > Rotifera > Eurotatoria > Philodinida > Philodinidae > Rotaria > Rotaria sp. Silwood2. Next base: position 15,776 of record CAJNSZ010000919.1, on the reverse strand, counting down.
AACAATTGTATTCAAGACGTAAAGAACGATAGGTAGTGTTGTATTGATGTGCCAGAATCATCATATGACCAATATAAAAAGTATGAACTAATCAAGCTATAAAATTTTGAAAAGTATCAACATCAATGTTTCTGAGCTTATCAAGATGCATAATAATACGTTGAGATCCTTTGTGCATATAATGGATGTGTACAAAAAAATTATTTGTCAGTTTAATCAATGTTTAGAATAATAATAATGTTAAATTAAAGAAAAAGAAACACAAAAAAGGCTACTAACAACTGAATAGCAACAAAGCAAGGAAAGAAAAAAGAAAAAGAATTATTCGAAATGTAAAAATAAATAAGACAGATCGTTTCTCTGGCGATCGTTTATTCTTGGAAAACGATTATAGTCTTTTAGAGATTTTTCAATGTACATATTTTGTATTAGTATAGTTAGGCTTAAAGATACATTTGAGTTCTACATTTGAGTCCCATATAAATGGTTCTGACAAGCATTACTGATTAAAATTGGATGATAGTAGACAATATCGATAGTTAAATTAAAAACTTATGAAAGAATACGTCAATCATCTATAAATTACGCAAATATTTGTTTCAAATTTAATAAAAAGAGGATAATTTACAAACAATCCGATTTGAATCTGTCATTTCTTAAATAAAGATAAAAAAGACCTATCTGACTTTGATGAATGTAAAGCAATACTCAATGAATAATAGGAGAAAAAAATCGAATTAGAATAATTTTCTTTTTATTAATTGATCAAAAACATCCTTAAAGTTTATTAGTCTTCAATTGAAGTCATGCTAAACTGTACAATGAATAACGAAAATATCCATATCGAGGTAAATAAAGTGACACTACAAGAAATTTTACCCAAAGCAATCGACCTATATTTTGTTTTTCTTTTAAATAATGGTTTTTTCAGAGATAATTCATTTACACGATACTTCCTATTATATACTTTTTTGGTTTCATTCAATTTATCCTTTCGGATCGGAACATGCAAGTAAACATTTCTCGTTCAGAAACAGTGCAGACTTATTGATGCAAACTATTTATCATTGAGTCAACTGGCATTGATCTATAATATGGTATGAGCAAAATATATATGCGCTGTACCACTTTTTGCAAGATCAATAGTGGCGATTAGATATGAAAATTAATTCATTTCAACGGATTTTCGTGTTTCATTGCTTTACCTTGCAAAAAAAAGAATTCTGTTTGGAAAAGGTTAAAAGAAGAAGAATATTTTCATAAGGCAATAAATACCAAAAAAAAATACATTAACGTCTTATTTTCTTCTTATCATTATAAAATTTCTTAATCGTAAAAAAACCAAGCAAATATTTAGTCTCTATTTCTATCAACATTAGTGTTTGCGTGTCGTTCTGACATCTTGTAGAGAACTGAATAATAATGAGAAGAATAAAGAAAATGTCGATGTATTTTTTGTGATTTTCTGTCGAAGTCTTAGTTATTAAAGGAAAAGAAATCGTTTCAGAAAAAACTTGCGCAATTGGTTTTTTGTTTTCAACTATCGTTGACCATGTGTTAAAGTTCCTTGTTAGATGATTTATGAAAAGAAAGATATTGAAAATTTGCAAATAAGAATTAAATTTGAAAATATATTAAATTATATTTGTTACATGTTTCTTATCGACATATTAATTATTTTTAAATATCGATCGGATTAAATTTCTTAAAGTAGTTCGAAATATGCTTCCACCACTTAATGTATATATATAAAATGGCATTCCACTAGCAAGATAAGTCAGAAGAAGAGCAAAATTATAAATAAATTTGTCAATAGTCATATGTAACATTGATTTTCTTGTATTCACTGTCAATGTTGTATAGATTTTTTCAATAACTTGTGGAAGTGTAAAAATAGTTAGAAGAATTATTTGTATAAAAAGTACGTGACGTAAATAACGATCGATTCTTTTCCATCGTTCTCGTTGTCCATTTGTTAAGATTAATGTTTTTTTATTTTCATTATCTGTCTCTCTGATTTTTCTTTTAAATAAAATAACATAATAAGTTTGACGTATATTTGATATTGTCATTACACCAAATATGCACATAATTGATAAAGGAAATAATACAGTTATTAAGGCATAAGTTACATCTGTCAATAATCGACACGCTACAGTTTTACCATAACAATGAAGTGGTGTTGAAATTAAATCTGCTTCATAGCAATAAATAACTTGACCATAAAGAAGAATACATAAAATAATTATAATTATTGTTCCTCGTTGAGCATTTTTTAATGAACTCATTTTTCGTCGTTGATATTGACTACATGATAAAAACCAACGATCAATTGTAGCATATGCAATAAGCCAAAAAGCTATTGTACGTGAAACAAACATAATAAAAGCACGAATTTTACAAAAAAAACTATTTGTATCTGTTAAATCCATATCCCAACCAGCTAAAATTCTTGTTGTTAAACCAAATGTAATAGAAATAATATTTGCGATAGATGATATTAAGAAAAGATAAGCACATGGATTAATACGAAGTGTTGGTTGAGATAAAACAAAACAATTAAGTATATTACCAACTGTACCAAAAATAAAAATAAAAATCGAAAAATAACGATTAAATTGTATTGAAACATTCTTCAATATATCTGCTGAATATAAATCAGAAGATGCGGACATTGTTATAATTTAATAATAATATTGTTCGGAAAGTATAAACACCATAAATAATCTTCTTTATTTTTTTAGAGCTTCTCATTCATGATATTCTAAAGAAAAAAAAAGGCACACAACTTGACATTAGTTCTTATGGGTCGACGAAAGAAAATAAAACGCATAATGATAATAAATAAGATGTATTTTATGACAGACAAACCGAGATAGATGATAAAAGCTTATAAAACTTTTTATTTTTTTTTATACTTTTCTTGAACATGAAATAAAATAGAAAATATTAAAATGACACAGTACAAAAGAAAACTACATTATTAATAAATAAGATTACACTAATACAGAAAAAAATATGAGAATAAGGAAAAAACACACGTTTCTGAGCACTTTCTAGTATAGATTATCCTGCCAGTTGTAGGCAAGAAAAAGGAAACCTTAAGAAAAGTATTATAAGTTTTAATAATTAATGATAAATTTCATTCAATAATAGCACAATCTTTTTTTCTTCATATATGATTAATTAGAAAATATTCTAATGCAATCCTTTTTAAATATATTATAAAAATAACTTTTTTTAAAGGAAATATAGTACAATGAAAAGAAACTAATAATTCAGAGTTTCTTTTATTAATAGAAATGAATATGGATATGCTGCTAAAAATAATTCTATTAGTATAGATTTAAACTCATATTATTAAAAAAAGTCTTTTAATAAGAAAAAATTGATGAAAAAAAATTCTTATCAACGAGGGTCATATTTTTATGCAATTGTATCGTTCTAGAACTTTATTTACATACAAAAACAAACGTTATGAAGTAAAAAGAAGTACTGAAACTATACTTCATTAATTACTTTTAATAAATTTTCTAACGATAACCGGTAGTCCAATTACATTGACAAGAAAGTCTATTAAAAATATGTGTTTCTTGTTTCATCATTCATTATGATCTACATCAAACACTAGAGATCATGATAACTTTTCAGAAGAATTCTTTTCTTACATCAAATATGATCAATAATTAGAAATTTCTGAAGATCACTGGAATAGATCACATAAATATGAATTACTTTATGATCATAGAACAAAAGCTGCAAGTTGTGGACTGAATAAATTGTATGAAGAATGTTTTTATAGAATTGAGATTTAAATAGATCTTTCACATACTTCATGACACTCAATTATTTCTTTCTAAATTTGACTTTTATTTTTCATCTTTCAAGCATAAATAACTCACGCTTATTAAAGCTTTATTTTAAAAGCACGGATGGTAGCATATGTCAGGATTCTAGCGAAAAAAATTATTCAAACAGAGACACCACCTATGTAGTTTATCAGAACGATGCGATGCGTGCAAATTCTATAAATGTTGAAAGCTCATCTATCATGTGTTAGATTCATCATTAACTATCTCTTATATGAATCGCTTCAACTGTTCAAACAAATTTCACGTTCTTAGTTTAGATTAAGTTTTAAATGACAACAGTACCAATCACACAGAAATCGAAAACTCAACAGCGATTGAAAAGAAATTTGAGAAAATTCAAGGCATTCTACCATGAGAGCGTTTAAAGCACTGTCACACATAACCTCATTGAAGGAATTACAAAGACTGGCATATATAATCCCAGAGGTACTATTCCAAATATTAAATCGCGCTTGATATTCTTGAAATCTTAATATTTGGACGATGAGTATATCTAAAAAATTATTGATTTGTACTGGAATATGATTTAATGTTTCAAATTTGTACTCGGAAACTTTGACATTGAAGAAAATCAATATATCATTAAACTATAATAGAGGCAATAGACTTACACGTAAGTGAATTTTTTCTTCATTAATTTCGTTTATACTATCATATTAGCTATTATGTAACTTACAATGATGATTTCGTACTAAGTTATGCTTCACGTCCATTTTATACATAATCATGATAATAGTTTTTCATTTTCTTTTAGCACTAGATTGAAATAGATAGTTTTTTTTCAATTAAGAATATTATTCTCATAATAACAACACAAATGACTTTCTTAACAAGAAACAGCTTAGTTAATTGTTAATCCGCTTTTCCTGGTCATTATCTTCTTTTAAAAAAAAACAACTATTCTTAGAAATGTTGAGAAACAGCATGTCTGTCTCTTTCTTTCGATCTAAACTATACTAAAACTAAGCTCGTTTGTTTTTTACTAATGAATTTCTCTGAAATAGAATTAATCATCTAATCTACTAAAATAGTAAAAGCAGTTTCGAAATAATATTCATTTTAGTATCTATTATATTGATTAATCAAATGAAATTATTAAACAATTGAAAAGCTATTCCATTCTTTTATTTTCTTCATAAATATGAGGCTAATTTTTAAAAAGTAACTTACTGTATTTAATACAGATTCTTTGATTACAAATGTTCTGCTTTGATGTGTTTTATGGCTACATAACTATGACTCGTGCAAATGCCCACTGATTCACTCTATCATGTTGATTTTTATCTGGGAAAATTAATGTGTTTAGTATTTCTAAAGTAATATATGGTGATCTAAGGAAATTAATAAAGTATTATGACAAAAAAAGAAAAAGGAAAAAAACAACTTATAAATAGTACTTAGTGGAATAATTACAAAGGATCAATCATTTTTACGATTTGTTTTGTTTACGTGTTCTCTTTGTTAATTATAATACAAAAATGTTAATGGATGAGAAAGAAAAGGAACATGAAAAAACATAAAAGAGAGATGCTCTGTATGCTCTTACTTTGAAAATTATCGATATATACTTCAAGAAAAACTAAATCATTGATATTTTTATCTAGTTGCATTACTTATGTGAAATAGATTCACACCATCACGAACGATATGCATGCGAATATGTGACCACAATAGATCATTGGTTTAGTCTCGGACGCAACCGAATTCGGATCCAGATTTGAAAATTATCTAGTGATCGAGTTTGGCACCAAACTAACGTGTTGTATCGTAAGATCCATGTGATTAAAGTCGCGTCACTTTTGGCCTTTAATCGGCGACTCTTCGGTTATTCTAATAACTTACGGTTAATTCATAATTTTTAAATATATTTCAAGAGTAACTTTTTTTTTATAAAAATAATTTTGTTTTCGTTTATTTGAACAATCTGATCATCACAATGAACAGCGAGTTTTTATTTAAAATAGTTTTTATTTTCTTCCTTTTATTTAGGTCAATCGAAACAACAAAATGAACAATGAGCATTATTTTATGAAGAAAAAATTTTTTTGTATTATTCATGCCTGATACGAAGAAAAAACTCGTCTCACTCCTCATTCACGAGAAACGTGTATTAAAACAATGGAGAACGGCAGTCATAGTCCTAGGTTTACATACTACAACCAAGTTTGATCGTCGGAAATATTATTTAAATAATCAAGATTTTCTATAAAAATTCGAGAGAACATCAGTAAAAAGAGCGGTTTTAAGCGATCAATCTGCGAAAACAATGTTACAATTAATCGATCTAATAAATCTCGATAAAATCGCTGATTTTTGCGTGATTTTGCCTACATGGAGAATATGAGCCAATTTATAAGTTGATTATTATAAGATTATCGTTAAGATTGCCTGAAAAATATTTAGGGTCTGTGCTAGTATTTGAATCGATATAATCGCAAAAAGAACATCTCGTATCTTCCAAGCAATTGATAGATATGATTTAGAAAATTTCATTAAGAGTATGGTTCTGTTATTGATCTGAAACAACCTTCAATAAACTGGATTTAATTTAGAATCTCGTTCGAATATTTTTCACTAGACGAACTCTTGTGACTATTCCTCCTCCAATCATTAAAAAATGTTGAAGTCTTTTGACAGTAGCAACCATTTTCAATACCATTCAAATAGTTAATATTATGAATTGTTTTTGTTAAAAATTTGTAATATAATCTAAATCTCATCGTTCTTTGTGCTATTTATAACGAGTAACATGTCAATCTCTCCTACTTTTCCATAATAATTATGTTTCCAAAGACGGAAGCAATATAAAATGATTTTTTATCAAACTATGAACGGTTATTATTTCTGGAAAGTGCAGTATGAATGTTTCCTGTGAGTATGTAGATGTAGTGTGGGTTGTGTTGGTGTGTGCTCGATTAGAGGTCAGGATCTGAATGTCTTCTCTTCATCCTTACATCCTCGCATACTCGACACCTTACCACATAAAAGATAACTACTCGAATGACAAAAAAGATATATCTGGATCATGGGGGTATGGATTTGAATGTGAGAGATGAGAACATCAACATCCTCATCCACAAAGAATTATGACGAGTAACTTTCTATGTCGGTTTAAATAAACTCTATTTGCATCACACATTCTCGGCAGTGTCCGAAAGTGTACATATGCAATATGAAATGATCAATATTCATAGTGTAAAACTGCTAGAAATATCAAGATTTTCAAAACTACACGTATTTATAGTGTTCGTGAAACTTCAAGTAGTGATTGAATGCATATGAGTGTTGAAACCTGGCCATACTAATAATTTTATGCAACATACACGCAAAATGACTTTTCTTATATTTACGCATTCAGTCTGTTTTTAGAATCTGCTAATTTGATTAATAATTCTATAGGTTAAAATCTGATTACAATTTACGAATACCTTGGTTATAGTTGCTTTCTTTTCAAATTTGAGCCATTGTGACTCATTCGAATAAATAACTCTTCTTCCTCGATTGTCTTCGCATCCGAACAAGACTGAAAATAATCTCTTTTTTTCTGCAAGAAAAATACTTAAGCAGTCCAATAACAGATTGAAGTCAAACAATCAAGAGCTTTTACAACATATGTATTTTCGATGTTTCACTTATACAAATGTGATATTTTAAAGTTCAATCGCGAGATTAACCGATAATTGTTGCTGAAATCCTAGATTTATCTCATATTTGATTAGTTAACAAAAACTCTACTATTGTAGCATACGCGAATCAGTATTGAATAGTCATAACACTTTATTAGTACGGAAAATTAGTCAATCACTAATGAAATTATCTAGAAAAAGCAAAAGTTCATTGTTTATTGAAATTTTGTTTCAAGCCATTGACGAATATTGCCGAGTGCATTGCTTGCTTCGCAAAAATAAGAAAAAAAAAGCGGATAAACATGCATCAAATGTTCTCCAACTTCGAGGGTTACATCAACTCCGTCTTGTTGTGCTTTGTTAGCCACTCGTCTTGAATCGTCCTCCAATACTTCTGCCGTTCCTACTGTAATATATAGTGGAGGAAAATCTTTGAATGAACCGTAGAGTGGACTATGTAAGGGGTCATCTCGGGCTATTTGAGCATGATTTGGACCTAAGGCCTGTTGAATCAGCCAAGGAAGATCTTCGGGACGAACCATTACATCCATTAGACTATTCCGTGTTAAACTCTCACCGGATGATGCCAAATCAGTCCATGGAGATAGAGTAATCACTGCACGAGGTTTCGGTAACTGATGAGCAAGAATTGCTTGGACAGTAAGTAAAGTAAGACCTCCACCAGCTGAATCGCCCATAATAACCAAACGAGATGAAGAAATACCATCGCGAAGAAGTGAACGATAGAGCGTGAGTGCATCATGGACAGCTGCGGGCAATGGATCTTCAGGTATACGACGATATTCCAAATGGATAACAGTCATATTGAAAAGACGAGATAAATGACATTCGAATCCACTGTAACCTATAAAAGAGAACAAGAATCGATTATAATCTGTATGACGATTTCAAAATATTATTCTCTTCAAAAGAAGTAGTTTATTAACAATCTTCATTCAAATGAACAATTAAAAACTACTATTTTTTCAACGAAAGAGAAAACATTCCGATCGAGATCTAGAGTACCGTAAACGAATAAAAAGACGTAATGATAAATTGGAAAGTCAATATTATTTTACCCAAGTTTCGTAAATAATCATTAGAACTTACTTTGAAAATCACCTAATAAATAACCTCCACCATGAAAATAAAGTAAAATTCGATTCGATTCCCAATTTTTTTCTTGATTAAGATTGTTTATCCAATAGGCATCAGCTGTTTGACCTTCGTATTCAAATATTTGATTTTTGAATTGACATTGGGAAGGACGAGGAATAATTGCACCGAAAGGGAATTTTGTACGCATTTCCTTGGCTCTTTCAAATGGATCCATCATTGGATCATACTCGACTCGAACTATGCTTTGGAGTATAGTATCGAAGGCACGATATTCTGCACTTAAGTTCGGTCGTTTTGGATCTGACACAAACATATGTTTGACTGATATCAAAGAGTGTATCAAACGAAGTCGAAGATATCCAGAATCGGTCGAACCATAATAGAAAGGAATACCTATCGCTAGAATAAGAATAATAAGAGCCAGCTTTTTAATAATTGAGAAGAAACCATTCCAAGAGGCCATCTTTGAAGCACGCAAACAACAACAATTTTCACCTTGATGTGGACCGTTAGGTAACTTTGAATGACTATAATTTCGAATATTTTTTTATCATATAACTCTGTCTTTCGTTTTTTTTTCTTATTCTGTCTTTCGTCTTGCTATCGTTGCCTATATGACCTATTCGAAAAAATGAAAAATAACTGACATAGTGTTTTTGCTTCTTCTACAGGAGAGAAAAAAATTCATTCGTTCGCGTTGCTCCTAAGTAGTTGCCAATGAGATCAGCTTGCAAGTATGTTGACATCACTGGTAAATGTCAGAAGCTGTAGACTCCCTCTCAAAATACGAAGAATCGAAAATATTTAAATTAATCCGCTGCTTTATACTGATACTAGGTTCTTCGAAACAAAACATGCGAGTATAGCATTATTGTTAGATTAGGGAACAAGCATTACGTAATTCTATTTGTGACATCTCTTGATTTATCAAAAAAAAAACTCTTAATACTATATCGTCCAAGATTTTCGCATTGAAATATTTTTCATAATTCTTAGCATTTGCAACACAGTCTCTGGTTCGTTTCCCAAATTTGACTAGTGATGTTAATCGCGGCAGGACATCTATCATTTAAAGTAGGATGCAATCCATGTCGCATCTTCTTTTAACAACTGTGGCGCATTGATCGTAACCAAGCTTTTGTCAGAAACTACGGCTACTGTGTCGCAGTTTCAAATTGTATGATTTAGTCTATTCAATGCCAATCAATTACAAGTCGTTATTAAATAATCATAATTGGTCAAGCCTTAGCGCAAGAATTTAGTTACAGAGGTAGAATATAAAAGAAAGACTACATGAACTATTGTTCACAACTCATTTTACGACAACAAATACAATATATACTCTGCATGCACTTTTCGTTAATCGAAATCAAGCCTAGGGGGTTATCAATCGTGCTAAATTCGAATCTACGATTAGATTCCTGTAATAATCAACAGTTTTATATTTTAAAAATGTTTTGCGATTTTTTTAAAACTTTTTTATAACTGAGTTTTTTTTAAATTCGGAAAAGATTTTTTAAACTCTTATATTTTTTAAGCATGTTTAATTAATTTTTAAAAGTTTTTTAGAGTTTTTGTTACTTTTGTTTTGAGTTTTTATTTTATATTCCAATTAAAATCTTTTCTAAACGATTTTTTACAATTTGTGTTATTTTTGGGATTGTTTTTCTATCTTCTTATTTTTGCAATATGTTTTAGATAAAAAAAAAATTTATATTTTTTACCATTGTCTAATTGTTTTTGTTCATTGTTGTAATTTCTGTGTATTTTTCCGATTTTTTTAATATTTTTCTTAATGTTTTTGGTTTTTTCTAAAATTGTTTTCGATAATTTTTAATGTAAAATTAAGAAAATTATTTTTGACTGATAATAAAAATATTTAAAAACTCTAAATGTCATTTATACTGTCCCCCTTCTAGCAAATGCGATGCAGTTTGGCCGTAATTGAACACCTGGGAAAATTTTCAAGCACTTTTTACTTCTATGCTTACTCTTATAATAGAGAAAATAAGAGATTGTCTGTGAGTTGTATGTGCACCTTCGGCTGTGATCTACAGTGGCCAGTAATTCTTGATTAAGTTTCTTGTTGACTGCGGATAGAAGTGAAAATGCAATTTTTCGCAAGCAGGCATAGATTACCACGCATTTCGTATTTTATCAATGTTGTCATTATCTGATAACAGGCAAAAATACATAAAATACTTACCCATTGTTCGATTACGGTCAAACTGCGGCGTAGTGACGCCGTAAATGCGTCGTAATTGCTAAAAAACATGACATAGATGATCCTTTGATTTTATTTTTATTATGAATTACAAGCTTTTTAAACAGAAAGCGATAAAAACTTAGAAAAACTAAAAAATCAAGAATCTAGGAAAAATAATGATTTTATAAAAAAATTATAAAACAAGAATTCAAAAAAAAATTATGTATAAAAATTTTAAGAGTTAGGAAGTTAAAAAGTAAAAAATAAAAAATTAGCATCTAGATCTAGAAAAATAAAACACTGAAAAAATTTTGAAAAACTGAGAAAATAAAAAAATTAGTAAGGACAAGAGTTTCAAAAAAATAAAATAATGTATTTCTGAAAAAGATTCTACCTCTTGTAGTAGAACAAATTATGAGCCGAATACTCGTGGAAACTGCTTTTTATACAGTCCCTGTGCGGCCAAATTTTAGCGTTAGAGTGTGACCAATTACAAATAAGAAGAGTGTGGGTGTGATTGTGGATGTTGGTCTTTGCATTATTCACACTGAAACCCACACAATTAAGAAATGAGGTAAAAAACGTTTTCTTGATTATTTTGTGCATATTCTCATTTTATATTATTTTATTTCGATCAGAGTTATTAAGTTGTGTATATATGCCGAATGTCTCAAAAGTCCCTTCCTAAAAATTTTTTCGTTTCATTTCACTATTGACTGGATTTCATTGAGTAAGCTTTTTACGAATAATAGAAAAACACACAGAGCTTTAATTCCTAAAGATGGAGTTCAAGATCACTGTTGAAAGCTAAGATCTTTACCCAAAATAAAAAACTTTAGCCTATTTTCTTTTTCTAGAGAAACATTACATGTTATTCGGGTAATCTCATTGGAAGTCAACCAGAAAAAAACACAGAATATTCAGAATTTTTCTTTCATATCAAACTTTGAAGAGCTTTTTATGCTGATCATTTTCATAAAAAGACTTTTCTAATTTCATTGAATAATGACAATCTTATGGTCAAAATACTAAACACTGTAAAACAGCTCAAAATACGTTTTGTATAGTGTTTAATATTTTGATTATAACATCGTCATTATTCAATGAAATTCAAAGTCTTATTACGAAGATGGTCAGTGTAAAAAGCTCTAGAAAGTTTGATATGAAAGAAAAATTCCAAATACTCTGTGCTTTTCTAGTTGACTTTGCATGAAACTACCCATTTATTTTTTAATTACTTCGAGTTGTCGAGTGATTCAGATTTTTAAATTGCCCAATGTTTGAACGGTCTTTTTACAGAATTTTGTTTTTGTACGTCTTTACAAAAACGAAATGCGCGCGTAGTACGGAATCAAAACTCATGCGATTACAATATACATGATCCATGAGCATTTCTGAATAGAGAAAACAGGCTAAAATTTTCTATTTTGACTGAAGGTCTTAGCTTTTAACAATGCTTTTGAATTTTATCTGTGAAAATAAAAACTCTGTGCATTTTTCTATTATCCATTAAAAATTGACTCAATGAGATCCGGTTAATAGTGAAATGAAACGAAAAAACTTTTAGGAAGGGACTTTTGGGATACTCGATATTTATAGTGGTATTTTACCTTATTTATTTTAAGCCTAAGAAAATAATATTTTTCTTTATAACTTCTTTGGTGTATGCAATATCGTTTGTCTGACATGTTTTTTATTGTCTTGCTGGTCAATAAATGTGTACACATGGTCATTGATTCGATAGAAATGTTCACGAACTGGTGAATAGGGAAATAGATCGTGCTTTAATATCCTTCTTTTATTTTAAAAATTATGCGCGCAGTTTAGAAATGAATCGATATTAATTTTTAATTATGTGACAGAAATGTAGACGAGTCTTTGGCTGAAAATTAAGACATCTCACTAAGTTGAGCAATGGCCAGTTGAAATTACACGAAAGATATTCGAGCTCTAAAACAAGTGTAAGTATCAAATGAATATGATATCCATCACTGAAACCTTCATTAGATCTAGAGTTCCTATTTCATGAAAATAAGAAACCCTCATTTGGTAGTAAATTGTTTACTTTATAATTCTTTCAATGTAATTGAAAATACATCATCATGCGTTTATGAACTGTACATAAGTTTTTAAGATGACGTTACTTGACAGAGCTGTATCGATACATGTCTCATAGAATTTATTTTTCGGCTCCTTCATATCCCGATAGTTTTAAGAACCAATTTATCATAATAAGGGAGATTTATTATATCTATATTAAGATTCTCAAAATGTTGATGACCGATGAACTTGTGCATGAATAAAACAGTGTAATAAACGCATCATTCAGGTTACCTGATAAAAACGACTTAGAAAAGCAAAGAAGTCAATTTTTGCTCCTCAATAACTATCATAACTCGTATCTGAGCTCTCAAACAGTTTGAAAACTCAAAATTATTCAATCTTTTGCTTTTTCGTGCTTGTAAGTGAATCTAATCATGGCTACAAGACAAGGATAGTTGATCGCAACAAAAACCTAGCTTCAAACTTTTGGCTTACGAAAAAAATTAGAAGCCTAGTAGATTTTTATTTTATGTGGGTGTGGGTATGGGTGTGGATGTGGGTGTGGGTTATCTGTTCACGCACACACCCGCATATCCACACCCACGCCCTATTTTTTAGAACAATAATTTTTTTTTCAAAAATGGACCTGTGGTCTCCCTCAGTACGTTTTTTTAAATGCTCTCCTAGTCCCCTCCAGGTCCATTTTTGAAAAACAAATTACTTTTCTAAAAGATATCCATTTCGATGTAGCATTCTGCGCTGTTTCTGAATATGCTATTTATTTTGTTCTCATACGGAGCGATATTACCAGAAATAGCTAAATATGCACACAATTTTTGCTGCTTTGTCCCATAGTTCACCATAAGCGGCCCCTGTGAGATGCTCGTGACTATTTTTTTACCTTTTGGAAAAGCATTGAAAGATGCAGAAGTTCACGCGTTATCAGAATATATAACGTTCATTAGGTAAATTTAGTGCTATAGTTGAAATATTTTGGAAAAACACGAATAAAAAAGAGCGATTGTAACAATAAGGGTTTCTTTCATGTGCTGGGAATGCCATTAGCGAATAAATGTAATCCTAGATTTTCGCACATATTTGTAGAGAATTGTATTGGCTATCAGAATGTATAATTATTTTTCCAATCGCAAAAGTTTATAGTGAGGAATATGTTAAGATTATCGATTATAGCAATCCTTCGGTGATGCGGGGTTTTTGATGAAAACAGCCAAATTTTGTTAGAAATACTCTCTATACTAAATTTCAATCTGCCAAATTTCTGAAGAGATTATTCGCTGCATTTTAATCTGCTCTTTCAGGAGAAGCTATTTTCAAGCCGTTTTATCACACTGATTCGACTAAGTTGCCTAATATACGTGAGCATGCTTTCTAAGACTGGTATATTGTATTGAGGAAAAATTTTCTGAATATGAGATACTTTCATTATCATGAAAAGATAGCCCATGGTCGGTAGTATTTATGGTGAAAAAATCTCGGTGATAACCTTTGTTGTACACTCGAAAATGAAAATTTTCTCAAAACTATTGCACTACAAGAGATTCAAATTTTAGCTCACTACTAACACTTTCAAGCTCTATATCTCCACCACGACTGGTCCGTTTGAACTGAAATTTTCAGTTTCTTCTTAACTTAACAAGGCCTATCTACCGTAAAAAGATGAACCAAAACGGTGAGATTGATTCAGCTGTGCTCTGCTGAAAGCAGTCGTGGCTTCAAAGCAATGCCTTCTACGAATAATTTTTGGGGAAAAACTTTTTTTGAAAAAATGGTTTATTTTCTTAAAGATGATTTTCCAACGAGGGAAGGTCACCAACCGTTCAATCGCTTTTGTGTTTAAATTATTTGCATTATGTAGTTCCAAGGGAATTATGAATAGTCTGAAAAAATTTGGGCAGCTGGCTTATTGTTACGAAAATATTCCATTTGTAAGGTGTGGTTTTTAATGAGTCCTGTGGTTCACCTCAGGAACATCAGTAAAATTGATTTTAGAATTTCAACTTGAAACATTATGTAGAAACAGGCCTCAGTGGGAATCATATTTTGTGAAAGTTTCAGGTCTCTTGATTTGTTTCTTTCATCAAATTTTCTGGTCTGTTTGAACAATGTAAAATACACATTTTTGCAATAGCTGCGTCTGGTAATAGGAACAACAGCGAGATCTGAAGCATCCAAAAAAAAAGCTGTTCTCATCAGTACCCGTTTCTATGTAAAGTTTCTAGTCGAAATTCGAAAATCAATTTCTCTGACGTTCCTGAGGGGGACCACAGGACTCAACAAAAACCACACCTTACAAATGGAATATTTTCGTAACAACAAGCTAGCTGCCCAAATTTTTTCAGAGTATTCATAAGTCCCTTGGAGCTACATAGTGCAAATAGTTTCAATGCAAAAGAAATTGAACAGTTGGTGATCTTCCCTCGTAAATGATATATAATCACTTCTGAGCAATAAAGACTCATTGCCGAGCACGAAAATTCCATGTCTACCTGGTATGCGAAAGTTGTCCACTGTGTGTTGGCAAGCAAGCTGATCACAGCAAACATTAGTTGCAAGAAAAACAGATTATTTTGACGTAACGTGAGACTTCGTTGAACATCGGCTATGGTAGGATTCCTAGAAATCTCATTCGTATTTTATCACTTCAACTTACTGATGAGAACGCGTGAATTCCAATGATCGAGAGTTATCACTTAACTTGACTTGTATTACTGCTAGCTACTATTACTGAGTTTCAAGCTTCAGATAGATCTGCATGGTTTCCTGCTTACTTCTTAGGCATTTTTCTGGAAACAATAACTCCAGCGAGCCACTCATAGATTTCAGAGAAGAGATCAAGCTATAATATCAACCAAAGAAGGTCAGCTCAATCTCTAGGTTAGCACTAGAGAA
>CAJNSZ010000918.1:1299-44134 GCA_905329745.1 Rotaria sp. Silwood2 | reverse complement strand
GAAAGAGAAACAGTCAGAAATAATTCTACACTCATTTTATCTTTAAAATGGCCAATGAAGAGCTAAAATTGTGTTCCCTTTTCTGTTCATGTACACAGAGGGTGCCAAATATTAGTGAAAAAAGGATTGGGTCTGGACCCGACCGGGTCCGGGTCTGAGAATTTAGCTTTTCCCGGGTCCGGGTCTAAAAAAACATGGACCCGCAGCTCTCTACCGACGATTATTCTATATTTGTTCGTTTAATATTATGATATATACACATATCTTCATAGTACTGATGATTTCTTGTGCTTAATATCAAATTCGATCAGCTAGATGTGAATATTTAAAGTTCTGAAATCTAACTTGAGTGATAATTATAATGATCGGAAAATATCTTTTATTTATCCGTCTGATACAAATCTTTGTTTACCTGTATCAATACTTCGTTCACAAAGAACATCATAATATTGTAAAATAAGTAATTGTTTATGTACAATATATCGTCCAATAAGATCAATAGCTGCTTCTCGAACACTAACACTTTTATCAGTTAAACCAACTTTAACACATGATTTAATATCATTTCTTCCTAATATTGTTGGATCAGCTTCAACAACTGTACATAGACATTTCATTGCTTTACTTCGTATATTTGTTCCTGCTTCAGATTGAAATACAGCAGCTAATTGTTTAAGATAAACATCAAATGTTTTTAAAAATGGTCGATTTGATGTTAAATATCGCATTAATAAACAAATATCATCATAATCAATATCTAATGTATATCGTTGTTGTTTACGTATTGTTATCGGTAATGTAAGCATTTTAAGTATAGTAAGTTTTTCACTTTTTTTAAATTCAATTTCATCATCAACTGTTATAGTTGGATTCGAAGGATTATTATTATCTATTGATTCATCTGTATCAACATCGACTAATTCAGCATGATTTGAAGGTTTAACTCGTCTTGTTAATGTTTGATTTAAACGTTCAATTGTTAAATTAATATCACGAAGCCATTGACCAATATGAAACATTTTTGCAAACTAAAAATAAAACAAAAATTATTTTTATTTATTTTATTGATAAAATTATTTTACAACAAAACAAATGAAACGATTAATTTCATAAAATCTATACAATTTAATAATATATTTTTTGTTACATTTGATTTTGTCAAGAAAAGAAGTTTTCAATAGGGCCAAACGTTTCTAAATGTGTAATCACTTTTAAGTCTGGACTAATCGTTTATTACTGCTGAGACAATGTGGTTTTTAATAGAATGTCGCTATCCTCTCACGATAATTGACTTCCGAATTTCGAACTCAAACTTTACATACCGACAAGTCTTAACAAGAATAACTTATTGTGAAAATTTCAGATTTTTAGATTAGATTCATTTAAAAACAAGAACATCGTAATTGGTCTTTGTGCATGAGCAGAATGAAAAATATGCTTTTATCATAGCCGTGTCTTAGAACATAAATAATCAAAAGATCTGGAACTTTCACAATGAGCTATTCTCATTAAGATCTGTTGCTGTGCCACGTTTCATTTCAAAATTCAGCGTTCCTGAGAAGACTACGGCATTTTACAAAAAGATACAATATCTCAGAAGCACTAAGCTATTAACCTGATCCTTTTTTACGGAATTCATAATACATTAGAACTAATACGTTGCACATAGTTCCGACTCATAAGTGATTGGATCTTTAGGAATGCTCCCTTATTACCCATTTGTATAGCCCAACATCATTGAGTCCGGACGCGGTTGATCAAACTCTTTTTCCAGGATTTTATATTCAGTTATTAGCGCATTAGCAAAAGCTTTTTACGAAGCAAATATTTTTATTGATATCAACTTAATCTTTGATGTGAGCATAAAAGTTTTATCCAAATTGGAATATCATCGAAAAGAAATTCAACTAAATCCCTATGGACACAAATCATTTTAGACTTTTTCGAGTGTAAATTACTCTTATATAACATAGTAAGACTTATTACACAAAATGCTTTATTACTTGGCATGATTCTCTCGTTAGTAGGAGAATACCAGCACCTCTTACCCGATCAGACTGATCGTCCTAAAAATCTATATTAGTTCCAACTGATAAAAGTTCAAAACTTGAACATGACGAAAACACAAAAAAAGCAAACTTAGCTAAAGTAAAGTTTTACAGTTTACTTACGTGACCAGTTGGTTCACTTTGACTTAATTCATTAAGATAAATAATTAAACTACGATGATGACGTAATGGATCAGTTTTATATACTTCTAAAATATCTTCATCTGTTTCAATACTTAATAAAGTCTATTTTGAAAGAAAAACAAAATATATAAAAAAACAATAAAAAAATATCAAGTTTAGTTTTTGTTTTTACTT
This sequence comes from Rotaria sp. Silwood2, assembly GCA_905329745.1. Classification (NCBI taxonomy): domain Eukaryota; kingdom Metazoa; phylum Rotifera; class Eurotatoria; order Philodinida; family Philodinidae; genus Rotaria; species Rotaria sp. Silwood2. The sequence goes on along the minus strand of CAJNSZ010000918.1, from coordinate 41,768 downwards.
TATGAATAACTTGATCAATTCTTTCTTGATTTTCTCTTGAATTTAAAACATCTATTTCAATAGTATCTTTTCTTAATTGTGCTGCAACTGATCCTAAATATTCTAATGATTGTAAACGTGTTTGTATTGGTAATGATTGATTAGAAAAATTTTTCATTAATATACGTGATAATAATGTTAAAAGAATTTCTGATGATGGCCATTCAGGTCGATTAGCTGTTGTAAGTAAATCAGCTAGAAAATTTTCAAATATTATTCGATAATCATCTTCACCTTGTTTTGTTCCACATGAACGAAAAAATAATGTTAAAAATTTATAAGCAATATTTTGTCCTATTGAATATGTATTTAATAAATTTAATTCATTTCCTGCATCTGTTATATTTGAATTTATTGTTTGTACAGGTGAATGTATTAAATGCATTATTAATGCTGTAAACATTTGTATTGATTCACCTGATGGTAAACGATAACAACGAAGACTTTTTTTACTTGTTGGTAAACGTACTATTGATAAAAGAATATCATCAAGAATAGAATCACGATGATCTTCATAACGTGAAAATAATTCAGGAAGAATAGTTATTGAATGAGCTTGTAAATCAAAGATATTTTCAACAAAAATACAACTAACAGTAAATGAAGAAATCTAAACAAATAAATAATACAGAATGTTAATATTCGCAAAAACAAGAGTTTTCGAATATAAACTAAATAAATGCGAAAACCTCGGATTTAAATCCGAGTGTTATGTGTACTTCAAAAAGTGAAAAGGTATATTCACTGTGTTTTTATCACTAAATTGCAAGGAGAAAGGCGTGCTAAGTTACCATGGACCATACTGTATGCGACCCTATCCGGTGACCACTGACTCTACTCTCAGAGTGATATAATAACTTTAGAAATCACAGGAATTGAGTTCAGATTCGTGTTTAACTTGGAAAACTGGGTAAGAAGAGTTATTTTTGAATGAATTTGCGTTTGTATCTACCAGGATTACGATCGTCAACAACCTCATCAATCTATAAGAGATATATAATAGATACACGCATCAGTATTTTCCTAATAGATCACAAATATTAATAGCTATCGAGTTAGGGTTTGTACCTTTCGATAGTCCTTTTGACTAGCTAGAAAATCAGGCATTTGGGAAACCTCAAAACTACTGGTCATCTGAGACACATCTAGGCAATTTGGTTTCTGGATGCAGTTTTTGTGCATTTTGAGACCTTTTTCAGGCGATGTTCTGTTAGAAGGCTACAATTTGGTTCAAAACTAATATCAGATTCGGAATCAGCGTTAAAAACTGAGTCGATTTATATATGTTGTGAAGAATTTTGAGAAAAATATTTTTTTTGAAAAAATCCCTGTACTCCCCCTCAGGGATGATCTTCTCAATAATGACAATTTTTTCGATAACTCAGCCATTTCTTGACGGATCCTGCTCATCTTCGAACTCGACCGAGACATTGTTAAGACTGAACTGTGTAGAAAATTTCATCGCGATTGGACTCTCCTTTCAAAAGTTATCGTGTTAACGGCCGGCCGGACGGACACACTGACCGATTCTAGTGCACTCACTTTTTGAGTACACAAAAACTAAAGAAGCGTTTTCAATCAGAATAGAATGAATGAATATGAATCATTCTATACTCGGCTCTAATTTAGCAAATTCTTTTTCTTAATCATCCTTTTTTTTCTAATGTAATACTAGGAGAGGTATAAGCCAATGCATCAATCGGCTTACGACCTTATACACTACTACCGATATACCGATAGTAGATTTCCAGTGAGAGAATAGCCGATTGTGTGAGTATCATACTACTGTTAGTATATATCAACGACTTTTTCTGTTCAGATTTATATGAAACTGACTTCTTATGGTTATTTTACTTTGCATTTAAAAAAAATCCTTGAGTTTTCTATATCAGCATTTCTTTCAATACATCAAAAAACAAATGCCATCAGCTGGTGAATTATTTGTCCCAAAATTTCAAGAGAAATAAAGGGACGCATTGAAGATCTTTAATTTTATCTCAATTAAATCTATGTAGAACTAAATAGAGTAATCCAAATAAAAATATTTTAACTCTCAGGTCCAACTCATAGACCGATTTTGAAGCGAGACTAAGCGCATTATGCAATCTCAATGAGTTATATATACGCTGAAACGAGTTTGCGTCCTTTGCTTACTGCTACAGAAAAATTGTATGTTTACGTTATTTTTTTCAAATCGATGTCGTGGTCCGGAAGAACTGATTTTCGAATATCGACTTTAAATTTTCTACAGAGACAAGCCTTGGTGAGAATAGTTTATTGTGAAAGTTTCTGATCTCTTAATTTGCTTCTCTTCTCAAATAGCAACATTATATATTCTGATTTATATAAGCAATGTAAAAGACACACTATTACCATAGTTGTACTTTATGATAGGAACAACGGCAAGACTTGAAATACCGCAAAAAAAATCGTTATCTTTCTAACACTAAGGTAAGAGCGCGAACTTTTTTCACAGTTCATTTGCATCTACATAGTCTTGATTCAAAAGTGATTTATCAGTTGAAGGACTTCCTTCTTCACACTGCAAAAGTTTCATTGAAATTAGAAGAACGGTTTCAAACTCCAGTCAAATATTTTCTACTTAACACGCTCTACTTTCAATACTACAAATGTATCTCAAACAGATTCTTTATGCCAAATACAGTATAGTAAATAATGAAAAAAGTATATATTAGTTTTGATTGCAATATGTATTCCAGCTGAAGTCATCTTTCTTTTTTTCTGAACTATCAATAATTAGAATTCGAACTTTTCCTTTAAATATCTTACTGCAAGAATAATTGTATCAGTAAATTTTCCTAATGGCATTAAATCTGCAATGCCTTGAAATAATGCAACAATTTTATTATAAAGTATTTGCACTTGTTTACATTTTGTTCCAGTTGTTTTTGATCGTTTTTGTTTTGTTAATAAAGGATCTTGAAAACAAAAAACATCCAAAGAAAATTTTCTCTTATTATTCAATTTAATATTAATCTTTTTTACCTTTTGATTGATTATCACTACGATAAAGTGGATCATATTCAGGAAAAATCGTTTTAGCTAATTGTGCTTTTATAAATAAAGCTGTATATTCAATAACATTTTCCACAAGAATTTCTTTCGGCATATTTGATGTTGTCATTATATTTAATGCTAATTCACATGCATTAGCACACATTGTTAAACGTTCAAATATTAAATCTCTCCATTCACGTTCATCTTCTTCAGTTTCTTTATGTTCATCATTAATATCATGTTTAAGTATAGGACTCATATCAATACCTTGTTTAATACGTAATGATAATATTTCTAATAAACGTTTTAATTTAAATAAATCAATACATGACATATATGTTGAAAGTTTTAATTTTTCTGATAATGTTGACATTTCATTTAATGTATGTTCAGATAATAATAAATCAAGATAATATTCATCATCTGTTTCATTCATTTCATCATGATGACGTTCATAATCATCATTAAATATATCTAATAATTTAACAAATTGTTGATAGGATGCATTTTCATGTGGATTTTCATCTATATCTAATGCTTTATGTGCTAAACGATCACGAGTTTTTTTCTTAAATGCATCCATAGCATCAAATGAATTATTATTAGTATTATTCGAAATATGTTCAAGTGTTAAACCAACACGACGTATACGTTTCTTTGATGATTGATAGTCATCATTATCATCATCATCATTATCGTCAAAATCATAATTTTTTTCATCAGGCGATGGATTTCGATGGCGTTTTTTTTTTGGTGAAGGATTTAATGATGTTGTACTACTATTATTAGAACGACGTTGTCGATTTTGACGATGATTACTTTCTTGTGATAATTCTTTTACTAAATCAGGTGTTAGATCGGCAGGAAAAAGATCTAAAGAATGAGAAAGTATTTTTTGTATATCTTTTCAACAAATTAGTTAAGACAGTTCGACTTAAAAAATATGTTTTTAAACTTTTCATCGCTTAAAAAAGAAATTGCTCTGTCTACTCCTGACCTCTTTTTCAAGAAACCCAGCAATGTTCACGCACTAAAAGAATTGACTGGTAGTTATTTTATTTTGGGAATCATGAAACTATAGGAAAACTTATGAAGAATTCATATTTCTCACTTTTTGGCACCTTTGAACTCTTCGAATATTAGATAAAGCATCAGGGAAAAAAAGTTAAGTCGTATGTCTGTTGAACGTGTTCTATCGGGAACTAATTACAATTATTCGATAGTCTTTTATATATGAGAAAAACTTTAAATACTTGAAATCTTTTTAAACTCATACCTGGATCATCAAATTGTAGTTTTTGAAGAATAATCCGAGGTGTATCAAGCATTTCTTCGTTTTGCGCAACCCAATCTGAATTAAGTAAGATAGGACGAATAAGTTTGATTTATATGTGATTATATCTTTTTTTCTACATACCTAAGTTTTTCTTCGTATTTTTACTGGTCATTAATAGTGAACTTTTCCCGGTAAGTTCGTGTGATTGATCCACCTATAGAAGTAAAATGAAAATAAAGAAAAGTCATAAGTTTCATGTCAATGAATCAAATTGTGAAACGTGCAGATGGTCAAAATATATGATTTAGTACGGGACCGAGCTTATCAAACATCTTCGCAAAAGAATCGTAAGTATTAAGAGCATAACTTGAGGAACATCAACTTCCTTTGGATGGAGTTTACGAGGTGATAAATACCATCGAAATGTTTAAGTTTCGAGATTATTTAAAATGATTTCAAGATTTTTATCTAGTATTGACAAAAAAAAAATTCTCGATGAAATTATTCGTTGTGTTGAGCTAATGAGAGAACTGTTTCTAATGATACTTAATGTTGAAATTTCCAAGAAGTTTCAATGTTCGGAGAAAGAAACGTTCGCCTTGGCCAAGATATTTAACTTTCTAAACGAGTCCTAAGACCTTTACTTAAGAAGAACGATTCATAGACCCTTATTTTTTTTTTCTAGTTTCACTGAGCTTTATTTATAGTCAAAATATCAGCATCATAGACTTGAAGCATTTCCCTCATAAGTATAATCTATTTGAATAATATAAGATTAATATCAAGTAATTAATTTTATTCAAACCTTTTTCTGATTTGATGATTTGTGTGGTGAATTCGATGGTGATGATCGTGTTTGACTATGAGATAACATTGAAGATGACTCATCATTTTCTGTTGGTGATGGTAGAAAACCCCAAGTAGCAGCTAAAAATTGAAATCGAATAAATTATTGTTTTTTGCTCATTAAAATAATTACCTAATGGACTAAGTTGTTCTTGTTCCTCAACATCATGATTACCATTCGGTGAACTTTTATAATGATTATGATTGTTAGTTGATGATCTAAATAGAACTAATTGTTTTATTACGAAAGAAAATTCTTTAAACTGAATAAATATTTTTCTCTATATCAAAACTCTTCTTTGATATATATACATATGTTCAATTTCTATATGCCTGTCAAAAAAAAATCATATATACATTGATACGTTTGTATTTGCTACAATTGAAAGTTTATTTGCAAGTTTTTGTGCTAATGGACCATCACGACGATTAAGTAACGAAGAGGTATTTTCACTTGTATTATTATTATCAACCGTACGTTCCATACTTGTATTAGTTAATGATGTTGCAGACGTTTTATGTCCTACGATATTAAGTTAAAACATATATTTTTGTTGGTATATTTTTAATAATTACAAACCATCGTTTAATGATGTTGATGCCAGTAAATTAACTTTTGATGTATCCATGAATAGTTTCTGCCTGTTTGATTAGATGATATTATAAGAACAAAGGAAAATAAGATTGAACTAAGATAAATGGTTGAACCCAAACGGACACGCAAGACGAAAAAAAAGAACGAATCGCTGTGTGTTATTATTCTTTCTTTCTCCTTCTTTTTTTTTTTGTTGTGATCATGTACAATAAAATGACCAATAGAAGACACTGAACATTCGAGAATTGAAAAAAAAAATTGAACTGCCCTCTTGCGACATCATTTTATTTCCGGTTATGATTTTCGATGATTAATAAAGATGAATGAAAAATAAGTTCAAAATGAATCCTTGATTAATTTTAACAAAACTTGAATCAGAATATCGAACTTTAAATGTGTTAAAAGTCATTTTGTGATGACAAGTGATCGGAAAGTTTGGATGTTTGTTTATTTTTGATTTACTAGAAAATATTTCCGGCAAGTTAAAAGCTATGATTTTAGGCTCTTTTTGAATATAACCTTAGAAAATTTATCTCAGATTTTTTTTCTTCAAGGTTGTAAAATAAGTTTGGAAGGAATTGTTTTTAATTATTATTATTAAGATTTGAAATTAAAAGCACGAGGCTTTCGGTAATTTTTTTTTCTTCTAATGAGAAAACGTTTTTAACTGATTAATTCGTTTTTGAAATCGAACTGCGTACATATGGAAAATTTTATTAGGCCTTCTGCCCAGAGTTATAATAGATAGGTCTATTTATCAATAAAAATCTATCAAAATTTCACCTCAAAATAATATTTTCCTCCTGAGATATTAGAATCCTGAAAAAAAGAAAATTCTACCATCTTTCATAGAATATGGGTAATTTTTGGGATTTTAATATCTCTGGGAAGGGAACATTCCATTGTACTGAAGTTTTCAGAGTATTCTACTGAGAAATAGACCTGGTTGTAAGCGAAATCTCAGATCGAAATATCGTCATTCGATTTGTTGGTATATACCATGACACAAGCTAAAATTCTAATAGAATACCTATTTTCATGTTTTTCACCCAGTCCAAATTCAAAATCGATTGATCAACTGAGAATATTCGCTCATAAGAGTAAGCGTCTCGGTTTGAATATCTTTCAAAGAAAAAAAAACAGATCTAAAACTCCCTTTCTGTCATGATTTCACATGAAACTCGAACTAATTTTTCAGAAAGTTCTATATGTTTAGAAGTTGAAAGCTCTCTCCATCGTCTTCATAATCAGTAACCTTGCGTTTGGCTCGCCAGTGCAATGTGTTGTTTACACACTGTCGTAGCTTCTGAAATAACACTTATACATTCAAACTTCTTAAAGTCTATTATTATTATTATTCCCTTGTAAATTTATCAATAGAATGCGTAAATATTTATGTTGATTGAATCTATTGAGCCATAGTATAAAAAAAAAACGAAAACAATACAAGATTATTTTTTTGAAATCTCATATTCAATTAATAAAACAAAAACAAATGATACATTTATTTTGTCTATGGTTTTTTATTTTCATAATTGTTTTTTTTTCAATGATAATTAACTAACTAAGTGGTCCGACATCACTATTCGTAGTGACAATATATGTCCGTCGAGGTAAACGATAAACAACGGCACTTGATGATCGTTCACTTTTATTTTCTACTGAGCAGCTGGTAGTTCGAAGTTCAATGTGATCTTGTGAAGAGGAGGTAATCTATAAAATATTCACGAGAAAAAAAAAATAAATAAATATGAAAGTCATGAATTTATTTTTTCTATTTTTATTAATAATGTTAGTTTCAAACGATTGTTTCTATTCATACCTTCATATATGTTTTAATGCAAGGTGAACTCCTATTACTGTATATGCTTTTTTTTTATTTCGAATTAAATAGAATAAGAATTTTATTGCAATTGAAATTTAAAACAAAAAAATATTCGAATACCTTTTCTTCGGTCGTCCAGTCATAAAAAATAATTTTGATGGATTTTCTGTAGAACTTTTCTTATTATTACCATAAAGTTTTTCAACTGAATTCATACTATTTAAATAGCCAATTGATGAGTTTGTTAATGCTGGTAATGTTATATTTGGATGATGTTTTGTACGACGACTTGCTCGAAAATAATTAGAATTTCTCATTGGTATAGATGGAAGCATATGTAATTGATTTATAACAGATGATATCAATGGAGATCGATTTGTATTATCAATCATAATATCAGTTGATTTGACTATTGTTCGAGTCATTGATGATAGATTAGTTGTTGATAAATTAGTTCGTTCTATAATTGTATTATTTCCAGTAGTACCACCACCACCACTATATGTACCAATAATAGATAATTGATCATCATCTGATTCTTGTAATTGTGATGATGATGATGATAATGATAAAGATGTACCTTGTGATATTGAATTTAGATTTAATACATAACCTTTATTTTTACGATATTCTTCAATATAAGTATGTTTTGATGGATAAATTTTAAATGGACCTGTATTATCAGTTAGTGATGATAAAGATTTTGGAGAAAAAACACGAGGATTTTTAATATTACGAAGTTTTTTTATTGGTCGTGATAAATCATTATCATCTAAAATTAGACGATTAATTGTTGAATCTGGCCATGGACCAATACGATTGGTTGTTGGATATAATGTATGAGAATTTAATGATAATGAACGACGACGTGGAACATGATGACGATCAAGTGATGATGATGATGTTGATGATGACGTTGATGATAATGCTACAGAATGTGTCTGTTGAAATCCATGATGAATACGAGGTTGTTGTAATATTTGTGGACCGAGAATTGATGGACGTTGATTACTACAACGTAATAAATCACGTTTGAGCAATTTTTGACTTTTTAATGGTACAATTGGTTTTAAACATGGTGATAAAGAATCTGAAGGCACAGATTCTGTGTTTAAATCAATATTATTAGGTGTTTTAGTTCTAACATGATCAATCGGTGTCGCTAAACGTTTGGTTTGTGTTTGATATGAACGATGTTGAGATTGTTTATTAGAAATCGATCGTTTTGAAAATTTGTGCTTCATTCAATGACATGTAAAACCAAAAGTAAGCACTTCAGTAAGAACTTCTAGTCTTTTAACTGTCAAAATACAAATGAGCAAAAGAGAAAGAGAGAAAAATGCTTGTCGTTGTTGCTTACACTAACAATACTCTTACTCGCTTTACTAGTGTTGTTATTCTTGTTGAATCAGTTAAAACGAAATAGTAGGAAAAAAAAGAGAGAGGGGGGGAGAAACATAGAATAAAGCCGATTACATGAAACAATTTTACAACAGCACGCAAACGAGGCTTGTCATTGTTACCAGCTGCTGAACAAAAAACAATGTTAATATGTCTCTTAGTTTCTATTTTGAACTCATTACCTTGATTTCTCATGTTTCCGAGGCACCGGTGAAAATTGTTTTTTTTTTTAAAGATAAATACTTAATTAGAAAGATGAGTTATAATAAAATACTCTTTAAGATGAATTTTTATTTTTTATTGTTCAATAATCATCATTGTCTGACATCTTTTATACGGTATGAATTGTACGCAAAGAGGTTGTTGCTAAATTCTTGTTTAACTAAAATGATTGAAAATGACGATTAATGTTTTTTTCTTTTTTGAAAAGTCCAAATATACTTAGCAGAAAGAAAAGGTCTTTTATTATTACTTTAGTTTTTGTAGTTAATTAATTTTCTTTTTAGATTGAGCAATGCCGAAAAAAGGAAAAGGAAAGAAAGGCGGTAAAGGAAAGAAAGGGTGAGCTTAGTTCTTTTTCTTTTTTAAATTAATTATTTAAACAATAAAACATTTTTTTGTTTATTTTGTTTATCAAAAGGAAAAAGAAAAAAGATAATTCGCCACTAAAAATGGATGCTCGTAATACAGCTTTATGGGAAGTTCGACTTAATATGATAGATGCATCACGTAAACAATATCGGTTAGAAAAAATATGATTTTCATTAGTATATATAAATATATTGAATGTCTTTATGTTTGTTAATATAGAGATATAGCCGGTAATTTAGTCAATGAAAATGAAACATTACGTGATCAACTACGTCAAACAGAAAAGGATACTATTGATGTAGTATCATTTCTGAAAAAACAAGATCTCGACAAGGATTCTGAGGTAAACGATCATTATTATCTCAATAAACAATAAAGTCTATTTATATAAAAAACAAAAAAAAACATAATAGATCGAACGTTTACAACAAGAAATAACAACTCTTGAAATAGAACAAACTAAAGACAAACAAGATTTAGTATGTATCCTTAAATAAATATATTTCAATAAATTTTATAATTATTCTATTTAAAGTTAGATGATTTTGAACGACAAAAACGTCAATTAAATGAAAGATTAGGTCGAAAAGAAAATGAATTAGATATTGTTCGACATGAACTTAATCAAGTTAAAGAATTTCGAAAGAAAAAAGGTCAGATGCAAAAAGAACTTGAAGAAGTAAATTTTGATGATTTTTATATTCAATTTAATTTTTTATTATTAATTATATAGATTAAAGATGCTATGCTATGGAATGTGCGTGAACAAAAAGATACATTAGAAAAATTAGAAGAAAAATTTTCCGAAGAAAAAATGCGTTTACAACAAGAATCTAATAAAAGAATTGAAGAAATAGCAGAACATGCACAAAATGAAGCATTAAAGTAAATAATACAATAATAAAATATAAAAATTTTTATTTATTTTATCATTTTTAGAACTTTAGATGAAAAAGCTCGTAATATTTATAAAGAAAATGTTGATCTTATTGAATCCTTACGTATTTATAAACAAGAATTAAATAATTTACAAACATTAAAAGAACAATTAAAAAAACAAGCAACATTAATATTAAGTGATAAAGAAATGAATGATTTATTAATGAAAGAAAAAATAGAAGAAGTACAAAAAAAAAATAAATTAATTAAAGAAGTAAAATAACTCCATAATAATTATAATAATCATAAATTTCGGTTCTTTTTTGTTTTGTTTTGTATAGTTAAAAGAAAAAGTTCAATGTTTAGAATTATCATTAACAAAATTTATTGAAGAATTTGATAATGAAAGAAAAAAACTTCTTGAACAATCTCAAATTGAACAAGAATCATCACATAATGAAATAATAAAATTACAACGTGCTTTAGAATTAAAAGGAAAAGAAATGAATAAAGTTAAAAAATTAGGTAAAACAATACTTGAACAACGTTCAGAATTAGAAACATTATTTTTGGATTCTTTACAAAATGTTAAACGACATATTATTTATAATCGTTTACAATATCATAAAGATGCATTTAATTCTTATCAAAATCGAATGTTAAATAATCATCATGGACAAGGAGATCATACAAGAATGAGAACATTTAATGAAACATTTAATGAAATTAATACAAATAATGTTTTTCATGATTTAGAAGAAACAACTAAATGGTAAAGTTTCGGGAAATAGAAAGTATTATTTAAAGATAGAATAAATCGAATTAGTTTGATTTCGAGGATTTACTGATTTTCCATTTGAGCAATAGTTCCATAATCATTTCTATCTTATTGAAAAACTTTCTTCATGCAAAGTTTGAAGTCGAAATTTTTACATCACCTGAACGGAAAACAAATACCGTAAAAGTTCGATATCTCAAGAATGAAGAGTTGAAAAACTAAATCACTATAGAATTTTCTATTATTATCTAGTACTCATCAAATGAATATCGTCTTGATCGAAAAGCAATTTCACACATGAAGTTGCCTCCGTTTGAGTAACATTTTCTTTTCTAGAAAGATACAAGTGAAAATATATTTTCAAAAGGATAACTAAACCCCTCTCCGTATTAGAAGACCCGCCCATATTAGTAGACTCCCCTATAATAGAAGACGCCCTTGGACAAAAAGTTCATCGGGCGTATTAGAAGACCTCCCTTTAATTAATTAATTATTTTCTAATTAAGAACTTTAATTAGGGAATTTTCGTTCAGGAATGCAGTTTTTAGGTTCTTCAGCTGGTAATATTTAGAAAATGAGTCCAAATGTATCCATCGACCCTCAAAACCTTGAAAATTCCTATAAGAATCCTGAAAATCGCCTCGGATTTCTGGAAAACTACTTTCAGTTAATAATTGGTAAAAAACCTAGGACATAATAGAAGACCTCTCTGACAAATTTTTACGNGGTTCTGTGCCAGTTTGTCAAGTTTGATGCATTGATCATGATAATGTAAAGCGTTCTTCTCTTTGAGGAGTTAGGTCAACGTGAACTTCAGAAAAAAATCGCTACAAAATTATTATTTCAGAAATTTTATATTTGTTTAATTCTTAGTATTGAAAATTTTAACAGTGAATGAATCGTAGTTGACAATTACGATAAATAAACGTCCTAATTACATCGAATACATTGAATATTGTAATATCACCTGTCTTATTGATTGTGCTTTTATCTATAAATATGTGAAAAAAACCATTAAATTGAATAGAGATTATTGAAAGTGATGTATAAAATAAGNAAATTTTGCAAAGCCTGCCAAACTTGATTAGTAGAAGAAATCCAAAAAAAGAACAAAAAAGTCCAACCCAAATCACTTGAAGTCTCACCAAAAAAATTTTCAGCCCGATCGGACTTGAAATGGCGGAGAAAAAGGGAAAAAACTGGTTTTTGATACCCAAAAAACTAGTGTCGAGAAAAATGCACAATAAAAAAAAACTTGTAGAACAACTTTTTTTTTCCGCTTATACGTAAGTATAGGTATACCATATCATAATATAACTTTATGTTAAAAAAAAAAATTTTTTTTTTAATGTATAGGTCTCCAAAAAACCTGGTTTTTCAGAGACTTCCCGACCTTTGATGGTTCTGATTTTTATAACACACATAGAGGGGACCTTGATACACCTTTACACGAAAAAAAAATTTTTTTGGCTCAGGAAAGGGGGGTCCCCTTAAAATAATTGTCCCCGCTTGGTTTGATTAGCTTTGAAAAAAAAAAAAAGAATTGAATTCCGTACAACCATAGTAATAATACTATTGCAAGATTCAAATTATTAGATGTGATTAGAACTTCTATTTATATTGATCATATGAATGTATACATTCAATTAAAGCGTATCCAATATTAAAAATTACTGAAATAACAATCATTTTTCTGAGGTTGATTGAAAGCCGTGAGTGGTCAACAATTTATCACTTCCTATGTGAACTGCAATAGATTGTAATCAGTATCTTTTTTTACGACAGAAAATATCTTGATAGAAGATATTAACTCATCAATAAAAATAGACTTTACTCTAAAATTCATGAAAACAATCTATAATAATAAATTCATCAAAAAAAAAACAATATCCTTGTATAATACCGAATGGTGCACTAATAATTATTCAATTCTCGGCATCAACTTGAAACTTATATTAATATTACAATCGAGAATAATATCAATGATGATTGATTAATTTTTCGATTGCTGTCTTGAAATCATAAGAAGAATTTATTTCATAATCAAGTTAAATTTTTGTTAATTTAAATTAAAATTTCTATATTTTATCAAAAATAGGAGTAATCTCGTTTCGGAAGTTAATGTTGCTGATTTTACTTGGGAACAAAAAGAACAAGTACTTAGAGAATTATTCATTCAAATGAATACAAGAAGATCAAGTATGACAGATTCAACTACTAATGCGTAAGAATAAATTTAAATTTATCATATAACTATGTGTTGTTCTATAGAGCACATCTAGCTAATGATGGCCATCCAGTTGACAGTAATAGTGATAATGTCACCACTGTATTTCTAACTCAAACAGCTAATGCAGCACAAAATGAAAATTTATCTGATTCAAGAAGTAATACAAGCATATCTGGCATACCAAAATTACCTCAAATTTCATCAACATCTACCACATAAATTGAACTTCTTTTTTTTTTTTTCTAACATATTTTTGTAAATGACTTTTTCTAACAAAAGAAAATTAATCTCATATTATACAAAATAATCATTGCTAAAAATCAAAAAATATTTTTGAACTAAGTACCTGAAGTTTATTCATAAAGAGAAGAAAAATGTACAAAATAAAAATGAAGCATAAGACAGAACAGATATTTCATAGTAACTTTAAAAGCCCTTTTCTCCCAAAAAAAAAAACAAACATAATGAAATCGAATATAAGAATCATAGTTAATCGACACAGGTCACAGTGCTACCATTCTAAACTTTAGAAAGCTAAGATCAACTTTAAAAAATTTCCGAAGTATTCAAACATTCCACTTTGGTAATGTTGAAACAACATCTTCTCACTTTCTATCACTTAAAATAGTGTACAATCATCTAAGGTCTAGCCTCTACAGTAGACATTCGCTCTGGAAAGATTCTTACAATGATCGAATGTTTTAATACCAACAAAAAAAAAAAAAAAAAAAAAGACTTTTTTTAAAGATTAACAAGATACTCGCAACATAGCAAAATGAAATATGTAAAGCAGGAAACCCAAAAAAAAAAAAGAAAGAAAGCAACAACCAGTCTTTGTATATCATTTGTTTTTTTCGAATTTAATATCGAAATGAATTAATCCGTTACTGGATGAAAATCATTATCCGACATGAAACTATTGTCATTTTTATTTTTGCCATTATTTTTTTCTGATGTTCGATGAACATCTTGATCTTGTTTTGAAGGTTCAACATTAGCTATAGCTAAACGCATTTTCATTTCAGGAGTTAATTTAGGTAAAAATTCACGAGGAACAAGAAATGATGCAAGATTAAATAAATCAATAAAAACCTTATAACGATCACTAGAAAAGAAAAAATTTTTTCAAGCGAATATTATTTAATAAAATATTTTAATTTAATCAAACCTGCAAGTCGATCGTAAATAACTATAACCAGCTGAACCACCTGTACCTTGTTTATTACCAATTTGTCGTTGAACAAGTAGTAAATGATTGTCTAAAAATAATTACAAAATGAATATGATTTTAGATTATTTCAACCAAGGATATTTCTTCTCGCTCACTTTCCGGCGTTTTTTTTTAGCCGATGAACGGCTTGTACGAAAAATTTAAATTGATTGTTTTTTTTTGTAACATTTAAATTACAATTTTTATACTCATTTGATAGATACTACTTCTTTTTGTAAACTAGAAGATTGGTGAAAGAATATAAGACCAATGTGTTTTTGTTCTTCTATGATATCAAGCGTTTAAATAGTCGATGAAATTTTCTATCAAGAATTTTATAGATGAACTATGAGAAAAGCTTCTGAAAAATTGAACATATTACTTTTCAGACCTCCAGAATGCTATTTTAAAAGTACCATGTTAACAATGGCGTACGCAGAAATTTTTCAAGGGGGGGGGGGCCCAACTTCGTGAGGGGGGGGGGGGGGCCGCCGAGTGGAACAAAAAGATTTTTATCGCGAAAAAAGAGTGTTTTCGTGGGCCTGCTCGGCGCTTNAGGGATAGACGAATCATTTTTGTAAGAACCTTGTATTTTCCTACCCTGGACATTGTTTTTCCTATCTGTGAAAAAGTGAAATTTTCTTTGTTGAGTTCATTAGTGCTACTTAATATGGGTTCTTCCTGACCTTGTTCTTATAGATATAAAGCCTGAGGATGCCTCTATCATTGATAAAAAAATCAGCTTCTTTGCTCGAACCGTAAGGAAGATATTTAATTTTTTTTGGGTAACATGACTTTTGGGCCACCCTGTATATATATGGTTTCTCAGAAAATAATGAGATTTTAATAGGCTTATTAGAGAAAATCCGCGGTACTGTAAAAAATGCATGTTTTTTTTTCTGAATACCAGTACTACCAAAAATTAGTAGAACAATATGTTTTAAAACAAAAAAAAAAAACGATACCTATTCCAAACACTATATAGTAAATTAAAAAAAACTCATGAAAATGCTGATTTGAGAAAAACCCAAAATAATGTAAATTTCGATACTCAATAGATATTTAGGATAATCCAAAAATAGTGGTAGTGCCACTTTAATACCGTACAGTGAGCTTTATAAAACTTTCGGAAACAAGGTTCTATTTTTCTATGATATTTGATCATTATTCAGCTAATATCATAATAATAAAATTTCGATAAGACCTACTTTTCTGTCATATGTGACAGTTACACTAATATCTCTTTAAAAAAAGAAGATGGAGTAAATAGGTTTTGAAAAACTTCTGCTACTATTTTTGGATTACCCTAAGTAGATCTTACTTCAGAATCCTCAAGGAAAAATATTATAATAGAAAGATTACGACATTTACTTAATAATATGGTATTAGCAGAAAGAAATAAGTTCACTACTGGCTATAAATTATATCTTTTTCTAATTATCGAAATAATTAATTTCAGTTACTTTACAAGAAGAAATTTCGTATATTTATCTAATTAATGAAAATGTTCTAGTTTACGATTAGAATAAAGCTTTGCTTAAATTTTCAATTTATAATCGAAAGAATTTCGATAGTTTATCTACACGAATGGTTTTTTCGTTTAGATCTTTATTACATGATCGTCGTCGATTAGCATATGGAATTTTACTTATAATTATTCTTATTTTTCCATTTTTACCAACAGTTGGTACAATTAAAATAACATTATCATGGTGTACTGTATTATCTGGTATAATAATATTAATATTACATTATCTTTATTTTAAATCTGAATCTCATCAATTATATATTTATTATATTCAACGTATTTGTTTAATACTTGCTATAATTAATAATTATTTTGTACATTACTTATCAATTCGTTCATCATTAATTCATATTCTTAGTTGGATAATTTTAATAATTTCATGTTTTTTACCATTTTTTTCTTCATCAATATATCGTTTAAAACGACTTATTATTATATATACATCAATTTTAACAATTTATATATTACTTTCAACACAATATGAATCATTATTTGTTTTATTTCTTTGTTTATTAATGTTAACATGGATTATAACATATGAACAACAAGGAAATATTCGTTTATTTACATTTCAATCATTACTTTTTATTTTTCTTGCTTTTTTTGGTACAGGAAATTTTGCATCGATTAATTCGTTTGATCCATCTATTGTTTATTGTTTTTTAACAATATTTAATCCATTTTTAATGGGTTCTGTTATTATATTTAAATGTATATTACCAATACTTATAGTTACATGTGCAACAGCATATGTTATAAAAAATCCTGATATGATTAAAAATTTTCGTTTATATACATTAATTATATGTGATTTATTAGCACTTGAATTATTTTTTTTTATTAAAACTGAAGGTAGTTGGTTAGATATTGGTGAAAGTATAAGTCGTTATGTTATACTTATGGCAATGATTGTTATTTTAACAACATTTCATTTTCTTGCAAGTTTATTATTAAAAAAAGAATTATATTTACCTAAATAAAAAAAAAAACAATATTCCAAATAAGATTGTGATACATTTTTCTTTTTTTGTTAATTCTCAGAGAAACTATTTGATAAATAAAATAAAAAGAATTTTCATTAATTCTTATAGAAAACTCATTCGATTTACTAATGCAATTTTATTTATAACAATCATGAGAACATTACGTACGCACATTCAAGATAAACATAGATCTATTGTTAAATAAATTACTAAAGAAAATTTAACAATATATATATATATTAAGAATTAATAGTTAAACATTCTCAATTTTCATCATAGAATGAGGTTGATTATCGAGAAAAGAAATTCATTAAACAAGAAAGTTTATACTTTCGATGAATAAAAATAGCAGATAAATAAGTTCTTATTAACTCCAACAAATGTACCCAACCCGATTTTAAAGATTCAGATTCGATCCTGACTGTAGTCATTGTCAGGTAGTTAATAAAACGAAAAAGAAGTAAGCTAATAAATTTACATACAGTGAAATAAATAATTCAAATACTGAGATACTAAAAACAAGTCAATGATGTTCAGGAAACACCTACAATTGACAGACTCATCAAGGATTTTCAGAACTAATTGATTAATTCTCAAATATCAAACGAGAGTTCGAATTTGGTGCATACTTTGACAAGTAGGAAAGGACAAACATTCCATATTTCATCGTTACTCGAAGAATATGTCAAACCTATCATATAGAACTTGTTAACTATTTGCATATGTTACGAGCATATTATTCGGAGTTCATTATATACAAATGTGTTTGGCAATAATACCCAAATACTTAATTGTACTTCAAAATTTGAATATGAGTGTATTACAGCGAAATACTTGAACGGTATTATTAAAAAGATTTATATAGAATATATATACCGTTGGAATACCCTGAAGTAAAGATCTTTCCTTTTCCTCTCTTGATGTTGAATCACTTTTGTTCTTTGATATATGTTCTCGTATGTTTCTAGCAACGACAAAATTATTACAAATCGAATTTTTAATATATAATATATGGTTTAAAATAGCAAAAAAAAAAATATTGATATATCGTTTAAGGTTTTTTTATGTATTTTTCAAATAAAATTTTTTATGTAAGTCATTTTATACTTCATTGGTCATATGCTCTATTTAAGAATATAATATTTAAATTATATCAATGACTTGATTATTGCCATGATATGAATATTATTGAAATCGTATAGAACAATACTAAATAAAAAATGTAAAAAAAAAAAAGTAATCTAAAAGCACAACATGAACTAGACAATGAGGCTAATAGAGCATGTAATGATCTATTAACAAGTGTTATTTAAGAACATTTTGAAAAAAAAATCAGGTTTTGTAGTAATATTTTTATCTTCATCTAGAATCTGAATTTTTATTTTAATTATCTACTCTTGTACTATTTATATATATATATATATATGAAGGAATTTGTTGCAACCATAAACTGTATATTTTTCTATTGAAAATACAATTTGCAATATTTTTATTGTTTATAATTTGGATTACTTAGTGAAACCATCATAATATAGTCAAACTAGAATGAGTTAATGTCTGTAGAAAAATGTACTTGTTCGAAATCATATTTGATTGGACATAGTATATTCATTGTTTTTCACACTGTTAAAACAAATAACTGTTAATCTTACATATACAAGCACAAGTTGAATACATGATACATGCATAGTAAACCCTGGATAGAATGTTTGTTCGATAACTTTCTTTCTTTGTTCATTTATAATATGTTACTATATGTCGATCGGTAGAATAATACCCTACGTTCTTTTTCGTCTATATATTGTCTACATATAGTAAAATACTTATCATTATTGTTCTTCACAACCTATCTTTTTGTCTTTACTAAACCTTTCAACATGACTTCATTAATAATTACTTTATTATTATCAGTTGTCACATTAACAACATCAGATTTGTCGCAAAGTAGCGAACAAAATGTACTTGCACGTTTTTATTCTAATTTTGCCCAATTATATCGTCCAGCATTATTAAAATCATATTCATCAGAATTAAATCACGAACAATCAATTGAACAATATCGATTTTTATTTAATGCAAAAGAATATTCACAAATAACTGAAGAATCAATAACAATGTTAAATACAAATGTTATTGAACGAACAATTATTTATCATCCAACACCAATGTTTGAAATAAATGGTACACGATATTTTTATCGTCGTGATTCAAAAGAAAATGATGGCATTGAAATAGAACTTGTTAATTCAAACGATTTTATTTTTCGTGAAGTTCAACAACCAAATCATTATTTTTATTTATCATCATATGATGGTCTTGAATATTTAAAACAAGTTCCTACTATGCCTTATTATGAAGTTATATTTAACTGTAAGTCATTATTTACAAAAGATACTTCAATTCAAGCACCACTCTTATCATATATTAACAAAAATATTCAATGGACACCTCGATATATAATAGATCTATCATCATTTAGTACGAATAAACAACCAGCAATGTATGCCTATGCTGATATTCGTAACAATGGTGAACAATCAATTGTTATTAAAGCGGCGGAATTTATTGCTGGTAAATTAGTATTTCTTAATTTTTTTGTTATTATTTTTTCTTTTATTTTTAGGAGACATAAATTTAAATCAAAGACCACTTGAATATTTAAGTGCAAATTTACTATATGCAAAAAGTGCTAGTGTTCCTCTATTATCAGATACAACTGATAATAATTTTATTCATCGATTAGATGAACAAGCTGGTGGTACATATGTATATCAATTATCATTACCATCATCTATAACATTAGAAGCACGTTCATTAAAATCAATTAAATTCTTCGAAACAAATATTACAATTGAACGATTTCTTTATTATTCATCTTTATTTTCAACTATAAATTCTTATGGTAAATTATTAAATGCATTTAATCTAACATCACATAATAATTTTATTCCTAATGGTCTTCTAACATTACATGAACAAGGAAGATTTATTGGTCAAATTAATTTACCAGATATAACTCAAGGTGAAACATATACAATGCAATTTGGTTATGATAGTGATGTTACATATCGTCGACAAGTTAAAATAGTTCAAGGTAATGAAAATAGTAAATCAATAATATATTATGTTGAATATATTTTTGAAAATTATAAATTATCTCATGATGTTCATTTATATTTTATCGAATCATTTAAATCATTGAAATATTTTCGAATAAAAAATATTTCAACATCAAAGAATAATAATAATTTACCAGATCTTGTATCATATGGTACTGATTTACGAGGATATATCACTATTCCATGTCAACGTATTCAAAAAGTAATTAGTTATAAATTAATTACATACACAATTAAACCAACAATATATACTCATATATAATCAAAAGACAAATTCTATTATGTTTATTTAATTTCTATTTCTATGTATTTCTTTTTTTGTTCAATTAAAATAAATGATTTCTATTCATTAAAATATTTCTATTTTCTACAAAATAACATATGAAAAAATGAATTCAATTGTATTTGATCTAACCATCAATATAATAGATATCACATAACGAATATATTCGATTACATGAATGTTCATGACAAAGATGAGTATAGCATATAAACAAGAAAAAAAAGTTCCCGGTTAATCTTCTAACAAACATAATCAGTTTTGTATTTCAATCAGGCTTACCAAACCTTCTGATTTCAGGAGCTGATTTTTTAGATTCTTTCCTGATTTTTATTTTTATTTTTCTATTTGGGTGTTAGCGACATATCTGAACCCATGAGAGAGTTAAAAGAAAGAAAGTACTATCGCCGTATCTAAATGATATAGTAATCAATAAAAACATGTTGCTTTTACTCCGTATTATTCAAGCTAAAATCACCAATTACAAATATATTAACGAATCTGATATAGAGTATTTTTCTAGACAGAGTTAGTGAGAAAGTAATACTGTACGTATATAATGTTTTCATTGGCCGAAGATTTTATTATTAAAGTATAAAACTCATCGGATAAAAATCCTAAGACACAATCTGAATCATAACTGGTAAACGGTGGCTTTTCTATTTCATCAAAAAAAAACTTCGAAATTAAGAGTCGTTGCTTCATTATGATTAACAATAAATAAACAATATATCGGGTCTTCTGAAATGTTTCCAACATGTTTCATTTTATAAATATCTTTGCACAGGCAAAAGATAGAATCTTAACCTTTTTTTTTTTGAAGATGTACTGTGAGAAGTTCTAGAAAAATTGTATTAACAAATTCCTACCGACATGTTTTCATGGTTGTTTCATGCTAAAAATGTACAACCTTCATGATAGTGCTATTTTTCACTGTATTATACATAATAAAGATGTAGGAATGACTTTTTTGTTTTACACTAGGAATGTGTTCATAAAGCTTCTATAGAACTTCCGATGGCCATCTCTAAAAGAATCATGATGTTATCATTTTCTGTAGTGGAAATATACACAAAATAAAAAGTTTTAAATATTTCTATTATGCTCGATACGGTGGAAAGTAGCATTATCATATGGGTTGTACATTTTGAGTATGAAAAACCGTTTGAACGTGCCAGTAGGAGTTTTTGTTTATAGAATGTTTGTAGAGTTTTTCACGGCGTATAATTTTAAAAATGATGAAGACTTCATCATTCACTTAAGCCTAGATATTTGAGAAATAAAACTTATTGAAAATATTTTAGCGCACCGGTGGAATTCAAATTTAAGAAAAATTTTCCGTTATCAACTTGATACGCTAAAGAGAAAAACGCAGATGTGAGTGGAACTTTGAGTGTTCTTTGTGAAAAATTGCCAAACGATTCTTGAACTATAAATCAAAGTCTCCTGATAAACTCTTGATTTTTAACAAAAAACTCCTGAATTCTAAAATTTGAATTTGGTAATCCTGATTTAATTCTTTAGTTCGTTATTGTCTGACTAGATTTGGGTGTGGGTGTAGAAATTTTAAAGTAAATTAAAAGAAAAAAGAAAAAGATAATTGAATATGATTAATATTCAAGATGGAACCTACTTAATTGATGATTCGAGCTAAGAAAAAAAAAACAACTTACGAAAGAAACATATTCATTTCAATTTAATCTATTCAGAAGTATTATGTGGAAAAAAATATTTAATTTAATAAAACATGTCTATTCTGCTATTTTTTCTCTAGTATTCATGATATTGTTTCAATCTACTGCCTTTATGGCTCTTTTTTTTTCTTTTTAAGCTTTAATGTTAATTTAAAGGTATTTGCAAGAATGAATACAGAAGTCAGTATTAATAAGGCAGGTATAAAATCGATAATCATTCTTCTATTATCATTTCTTCGGAAATTGAGTTCTGTCGTTATTCAATCGCATACGACTCATCCATCTATTTATGAGACAAAGTAATTTTGAAGAGGTTCAACGTGACCAATATGGAAATTAAAGTAAATAAGAAAAAAAAAAAGTATCTATACGGGTGGATTTTGACACTATAGTTAACATTTTAACAGTTTGTGTTTGAATATATACACAAATTTGTTTAATTAATTTTCATATGAAATATAATTTTAATAAAAAACCTATTATTTTCAATCCATACCTATTTAATGAGCTTTCATTCAATCAGTTTTTTGTTAAGTAACATGAGTAGGACGTTTCGGATAGTATTTCTTTGTGAACACCAAAAGAAAAAAAAAGGAAACTAGTTTCATTATTTATTAAATACACATAAAAGATATTTATATATAATTAATAAAATAAAAGAATAGAATATGATATCAAATTGCAAGAAAGTCTCTGTCAGATTTCATATTTTTATTTTATCACAAAAAGAAAATAATTTCATTCGCTCAGCATTATTATAATTAATCAGCTTGTTAAATTTTGACAAATGTCTATATTCCATACTTGGTCTTGTAGAAAAGACTATAATGAAAGCAGGAAATGAGAAAAATACTAAAACGGAAAAGACAATTACTACATAGAGCAGAATTAGACGAAGAGAAAGAATAAATAAATCTTCAGTGCTAAAACTCCTCCAACTTTTCCATCTTTTTTTTACCTTCATAGGTTCTCTATTTCTATGCTGCTCAAGTTTATATAATATGACAAAACACTTTTTTCTTTCCCATCTCACTTCAAAGCAGTTTTCTTTTTGTAATTACTGTTTCTTTTTAAACTAGTAACTAAACAAACTATTCATTATTTTATACAATGAATGTATCAATGTCTTCGCATAGTAATATATCGTCATCTAAACAACTAGAACCATGTTATATTTTACGACCTATTGGTTATTATTTATTATTTCTTTGGATTATTGGTACTAGTTTAAATGCTTATGTATTATATATATTTATACGATATAAAAATTTACGTCAATCATCAACGAATATATTTATTTTTGGTTTAGTATTTGCAGATTTTTTTGGAGCTTGTTTTGAAATACCATTACCAGCTATTGCACTTCTAGGATGCAGGTTAGAATTTTTATTTATATATTTAGATGTTTTTTCATATTATTTTTTTATTTTAGATGGATTTTTAAATATGTTGGTTGTGTACTAGAAGCTATTATAGCTTATTTTTCTGGTTGCTCAAATATGTATATGTTATGTTTCATTTCTATTGATAGGTATAAAAGAAAAATTTGAATTATTTTACATAAAAATAAAATATTTGATTGTATCTAACAGATATTTTGTTGTGACAAGATTGTTTTCAGGATCGGTTATAACGATTACACATGCTTATGTAACTGTTATATGTGGTTATTTGTTAGCTTTATTTTGGACACTACTTCCAGTTATTGGATGGTCTAGCTATGATTTTGAAGTCTGGTTTTTAGTTTTTTTTTATTGAATACAATAAATTAATTTATAGGGTGTTGGAGCATCATGTAGTATAAAATGGGAAGAAAGATCATTGAATGTAATCAGTTATAATATAACTATTTTTATTTTTGTTTATCTAATACCAGTTATGATTATTATGATAACGAATATAAGTGCTTATAACGTAGTAAGTAGATCTTTTACTAATTGGAAAATGAAAACAACGAGAATATTAACCTTCGTTTTTTTCAGATTCGTGAACGTCGACGTCGTACAAGTGTAAATTTACATGAATCTTATTCTCAACGTCACTTTTTAATTGAACGTCGTGTAACCTACACTGTTATTCTTATCATCGGTAATAATAACAATTTTGAATAAAAGAAAAAAAAATTAAATTGAATATTTCTTTTCATATTCTTAAGGTGGTTATCTTCTTGCTTGGACTCCATATTGTATAATGAGTTTTATTCGTGCTTTTATTGATGCTGAGTATTTTCCGCCTATTCTTGGAACAATACCAGCATTATTTGCTAAAACAAGTGTTGTGTAGGTTTCTTTTTTTTTTTTTTCTTTACCTAGAAAATTGTTTTTATTTCATTATTTAGATGGAATCCTTTAATTTATGTAGTACGTAATGGAAATATTCGTCACTATCTTCCATTCTATAGAAATAATCTTTCTAAAGAAAGAAGTAAATAATTCGTTTCATTTCTTTCTATCATAAAAAAAAATTATTGATTTCTAGATAGAACTTCTGATCCAGCACGTTTCACAATTTATCCATTTTCTACAGTTCAACTACCATTAACATCAACGCCAAGTTCTCGTCACACTTAATGTTATGAAAAAAAAAAATGTGTGTTTTAATTCATATTTTATAATTAAAATGTCACGAAAAAAAAAAAATTAGTCTGTGCAAGTCTTTATTAAAATAATTGAACGAATTCATCAAATGAAATTTTTCCATCACCACTTGTATCTAAAGATTTAACTAATGCATCTATTTGAGCTTTATTAAAGCGTTTTCCCATTTTAATCATAATATTTTCAAGTTCACTTGCTTGAATAAAACCTGAACCATCCTGATCGAATTGACGAAAAGCAGCACGTAATTCATCTTGCGAATGTTTTTTAAAAAATGCATCAGCCATTACACGACAAAATTCATCAAATTCAATTTGACCTATTTAGAATCGTAAAATCTTCTTTTCAAATAACTAATCATTCTACATACCACTTTTATCCGTATCCATTTCTGCAACTAACTTTTTTAATTGACTATCACTTACTTTAATACTTAATGCCTTAAAAACATTTCCTAATTCTTTTTCAGATATTTTACCAGATTTATCTATTTATAAATATTAATAAAATTTTCTTTTAATAATTAAAAACATTTTTTTCATATTATATTTATGTACCTGAATCGAATAAATCGAAAGCATCTTTTAATTCTTGACGTTGTGCGTTTGTCAGTGAGGTCGCCATGTATGAAAATAAACTGCACAAATAAAATTCTAAAAAGAAAAAAAAAAGGTACTTTTTAAACATTTCATGTCTAACATCGATAAAGAAGAGAAAAAGAAAATGTTGTTCACCATGGATACGATAAGTATGCCTTTACTATTAATAACCAAATTATGTTTGTCATAGAAAAAGGAATCCACTCAAAAACGGTCAATATGATCAAAACACACATGGATAACGATGAGAAAAAAAATCTTTTTTTTTTTTTCTTTCATAAAAAATACCAGTTTTTTTTTTTGAATAATTCAAAGCGGCATTGTTTATTGTCTTAGAGAAGAAATAAAAGTACATGAATATATTTGAGTATGAATAAACGTGCTTATCATGATAAGATATTTTGTTCTGGTATATACAATGCAATGTAATATGAGAATGAAAAAAAAAAACGTATAACAACTTTATCATTGGTTTAATATTAAATTCTTTGTTAAAAAAAAACATAGACATGCACAGTCGAGTATTAGAATTGAAATATCCGTTATTCAATTGTTCTTCATAAGTTTCTTAACATTTTCCAATTAATAATAAGTTCTCTTAACATCAAAAAGATGAGATGGCAAATATATATAGCATTGTCTCATTGATAATAAAAGGACTTTTATCATATTTCATATACTAATCTTACAGGAAGTCATGCAATAGCTATGAACTATAGAACAATATCTTGAAAAATTGTCCTATTAAATAAAAAAGAAAAATACAACTTCAATTTAGGCGTTAAGGACTTGTCTCGATTACTTAAAGAATGTTGTTATTTCATTAAAATAAATTTGGCTTAAAAATGAGCATGACTTAGGATATAATGAAGTTTTGAAGAAGGACGTGCTTAATTTGAAAAGATTTTCTTATCACATAGGAAAGGTTTTTTTTACTCTTCAAAGCACTTGTCATGTCAATCGTATTTCTTTTTATCTTTTCCAATTCATTGATCCATATTTTATATTTGAAAAATTTCAAATTAAATTTTTTGAATAATAATAATAATAATGTTCCTATGGCATATATTTAATCCAATACGAATTTATTTTTGTTTTTTAAAGATTTTAAATCAAATTATTTTTCTCGATTAAAAAATAAAACAATTATTTAGATCTATAAAAATAAAAAAGAACCGTGAATGAATATAAAGAATATGTCAATAGTTTTTCACAATTTCAAATAAAATAATAACAGGAAGTATGGGTCAATTTGACCTTACACACTATTCTAAGTTTACATACAAAAGTCTAACTGAACTGAAAAATGAATTTATTTGATTTTTAATCTCGGACATATCACATATAAGTTCAGACTCATATATATATATATATGAAGTATTTTATTATTAAATTCTTTTCAGATGTTGTATTAAGAATATGATCTCGTCCAGTAATTGTATTCTATGCTTAGTTTAATCTCTAGAGACGTTGCCTTCTTTAAAATAGAACTGACAAACAAATAGACATTGGATAGACATGATTGCATGTATGTTGTCATTTCCGTTGTTCATCATCGATCACTACACGCAAATGCTCATCATTGGTTTTTTCTTGTCTTTCTCAAAATAACAATCTGTCCACCCAGTTCCGTCATTAATTTTCTTTTTTTCTCTTTTTNTTAAATCAAATTATTTTTCTGGATTAAAAAATAAAATAATTATTTAGATCTATAAAAATAAAAAAACAACCATGAATGAATATAAAGACTATGTATCAATAGTTTTTCACAATGTCAAATAAAATAATAACAGGAAGGGTGTGGGTCAATTTGACCTTAGACTATTCTAAGTTTATATACAAAAGTCTAACTGAACTGAAAAATGAATTTATTTGATTTTTAATCTCGAACATATCACATATAAGTTCAAACTCATATATATATATATGAAGTATTTTATTATTAAATCCTTTTCAGATGTTGTATTAAGAATATGATCTCGTACAGTAATTGTATGCTATGCTTAGTTTAATCTCTAGAGACGTTGTCTTCTTTAAAATAGAACTGACAAACAAATAGACATTGGATAGACATGATTGCATGTATGTTGTCATTTCCGTTGTTCATCATCGATCACTACACGCAAATGCTCATCATTGGTTTTTTTTTTGTCTTTCTCAAAATAACAATCTGTCCACCCAGTTCCGTCATTAATTTTCTTTTTTTCTCTTTTTTGTTCAATGTCGGTCAGCATAAGGACAAAACTCATTAGAAAAAAATGAAATAGAACGAGACAAGTGGAAAAATGCATCGATGATAATTGCTTTGGGCTTCGTCTGTCTATATATTTTCTTGTATTGAATAAAAAACAAACTTTTTTTTTTTCTATTTTCTTTTTTTATCTATGTCAGTCAAGTATTTTCGAAAATCGAACAGATGTCTATTTATCTTTCAAGTTGTATATCAATCAATTGTTGTTAGAAAGACCATGAATATATAGAATGAAGGCTTTTCGTTTTTCATATAAATGATACGGTCGATCAATCAATATATAATGACAGACAATTGGACCATCTGATGAGTTCAATATATATATATATATTTTTTTCTTACTCGTTCTTATATTTGAACACATGTGTTTTTTTTCTTTCGTGATAAAATAGAGAGAAAGAGAGACAATGGAAGCGATTCTATTCTTCTTTTGATAATAGTTCAATTGCATTATGATTCATTTTCAGACGATTCATATGTATTGTTGATAAACTAGTGTTTAATCAGACTTGTGTTTTTCACACATAGAAAAGCAGCAATTTTTGTATTTTAATCATCGTTTATTGATTAATTGTCTTGAATAAAATATTAATATGTTAGTATATAATAAAATAGTCTTTTTCTTTTAGTTCTGGGAGAAAGAAGAAAAATATTCTATGTCAATATAGAATTAAGCGTAAGTATTATTTTACTATTACATAATTGATTCCATGTGAAAGTATAAGACAAGGAAGAGATTTATCGATTAGATTGAATAAATGATCGAGCATGTCAACCGTTTTATAGGCGAAGAAATAATTTCTTCAGTCAGTTTATCATACTTCGAACGATTGATACATCAATTTTGTTGCTTGAGAATTTAGAAATTATAAATTGTTATCAATTATATATTTATATAAAATTTCATATTATTATTTTTAGATTCTATGAAAAAAATCGATGGTTTTCAAACAACCGATTCATTTCGGTTTGATCGTAATAGTTCATCTTCATCTATATCATTATCATCTTCGTCTGGTTATGGTTCACGTTTAAGTTTATTTCAAACAGATCCATCATCATCATCATCTAATCGTCGTATTGGTATAACAAAATATATTAAAGAAAAATTATCTCGACATAAAAGTTTAGCATCACTTCTCTTATCATCATCATCAACAACAACAATAAAAAGAACAGAAATCAATAATCATAACACAGATATCTATGATAATGTATGGAATTTAGATGAACAAATTGAAAAATTTCGTTTAAATATAAATAAACAAATTCAATATGATTCTCAATCAATTATTTCAATGTCTGTTGATACACCAAAACCAATACGTCATCGAATAGAGTAAGTCATTTGTATTTTCTTTGACCTTGAAATGTGATCATATTTACTTTCATTCATTCATCCATATCGCGTGATAAATCTAGCGATGTCTCTCATATTACATAGAGATGTATACATGTGTGTGTGTGCAGACATAGATGGCCCGAAGATTATTGTTGTTTCGTCTACACACACTTGAGCGCACAGCATCTAATTGCAATGATCCTATACGTATATGAAAGACAATAGAGTGTCAATAGTAACAATAATCAAATTTTCATTGTTAGCTATGCTTGATTAACGCACTAGTGAATTTTTTATTGATGAGAATAGCTTTTCCTGAACATCTGTTCTGATAAGAATATATCTTAAATTACAATTTTAATCAATATTATAAAAAGTTTTTTTTTTTGTTTACTTTTAGTGATCAAGATTTATTATCAGCTGCTGCATGGTATCAAGAAGGTTTACCTGAATATATTTGTGAAGAATATTTAAATAATAATAATCAACCAATTGGATCATTTATTATACGATGTAATTATAATCGTTCAGATTATCCATATATGTTATCAATTAAAACAAATAAAACATCAATTGAACATTTTTTTATTCAACAAATAATTAATAATAATACTTATCGAATAAAAGTTTGTTTAATAAATATTATCTTTGATCTTATATGTATATATATATATATTGTATTTAGGGTTCATCAAAAATATTTGTTAATTTAAGTACACTTGTTATTCATCATACAGTCATACGAGAAAATCTTCCTGTTACACTTGTATTACCATTTATACATTCTACGTTAAATAGTCAGCAACCATCATCGTTAGGCATTATTCGTTCTGTACGATTCTAGTCCTTTTTTGTATACAATGTATTTATTTATTAATAAAAATAAAGTCTGATAGAATTTTGTTTGTGTCTTTAAATGTTTATTTCATAAATGAATAGATCAGAAGAGTATGTGCTCAGTGTTAATTGTTCCATAGGGAGAACAAGAATGAATGAAAGATATCATGCTGAGATTGATATATGATAATGTGAGAAAAAATTTATTTCAATGACATATGATTTAAAAGAATTTCACGAGATTGATTCAAGCAAACAAAAAAAAATTATTTAATTGTCTATATAACAAATTCTTAAAATAGGATGAGAATTTTGTGAAAAATATTTTTTTATTTTTATTAATTAAAATTTGTTTATATTAAAAATGATCTCAAAATAATAATCAGATTAACTAATTATATAAGAATTTTACTAGCTCAATGAATTTGCTAGATAATAGTTTACTCTGATGTTAACGACAAACAAAGATATACATTTTATTATTTCATACTGTTCTCTTTTATTGAAAGTGTGAGGTTTTAAAGTTACTATTATTAATTATATTATCGAATGGATTTCTGACTTTGTATTTTAAGTTTCTGTAATAATTTCAATACAAGACTGTGTACAATTATTTCTTCGTCTGCAAAGAAAAATATAGCGCTATGTAAGATTATCAGAATTTATTCATAGAAAGTTATTGAAAAAAGATAACTGAAGAGAACTATTCTGAAATATCTTCCATAATCATATCTAATTCAATTTGTGTTCCATTATAATCCATTCTTATGACTTCATACATATTAATATCTTTTTCTGAAATAGAAAATAGAGCGAAATGTCTCTACATAGAAAATTATGTTTTCGGTTTAGATATGACATGAGACCATTTAAAAATTGCTTTATAAATCAGTTGAAATTAGGGATGTCATATTATAATTAGTATTAGCATTTATTAATACTTTAGGTCTTACTATTCAAATCAACCTTAGTGCTTTGGCATTATTACGACTAAATCTCGGATACTTTCAGCTTAAAGGTTTCTAAAACCTAAAAGAATCTGACATGTATAATTGAAATTGAATAACAATCGTAGATGACTTAATATTCTCTAAAGACATATCATTATCAGACACCAAATAATCGAAATACACGAACTGATAATAATCAATTTTAAATGTTTTACACTCATGAAATTTGTACATTCAAATTTTACGGAGTATTCATCGTTATGAGAAGTATATAAAAGTGATTAGTAAATTAAATAGATGATATTGTTAAAAGATGACCTCAATCAAATATCAGATGACGGATTAAGATCATCTAAAGAATAGATAATATTGAAGTTCAGTATCAGTATTGTTTTTGTTTAGAAATATCAAAAACTGTTACAGAAATAATAAATCATTGATATTAACTATTTTCATCATTGATCTCAATGAATGAATTGGTGTGATGAAATTGATTGATTATTATCAACGATAATCTATTATTCTTGTCCAACAAATGCTAAATCATTGATTTGGTAATCAATTATTTTTGATATAGTTGTTAACTAATAGATGATTTATTGCTAGGTAGTTATTAAATGAAAGAAGTCGATTTTTTCTTACTTCTTCGAAATACAAGTAAATATTGGGTTTTTTTAATGACATGTGAGTTTTATAACAACGTTCAATCTGGGATTAAGAAAAGTGTAGAGTTAATAATGACATTGAAGTTTTTACTTAAATAAACTAATGAGAAGAGTGCCTTAACTGATTTCGAGCTTTTGGGTTCACCTTTTTTTGGTTAAAACTATGTCATAAAAAAAGGTACTTTTTTCTTATCTAAATAGTTCTAAATTAGTCTTTATATGGCTAGCTTTAGTAATAGCTTGTTTTCTACAGAAATTTAAAATTAATGGTTCTGTCGAAACTCAGAATATCAAATTGTAGTCGTTTAAGACTTGTTGACATGTGATGTTGTAGAGAAAGAACGAGAAAAGAGTAAAATGACTGTCGATATTTGTTGACTACGTGTGCCATGTCGATGTCAGAAAAAAAATGATTGAAGCAGCTGATATCTTTAGTTATGCTATCAGAGTGAATTTCAAAAAAAGATACTTATCAACCTAAAAGAAAGAAACACACTTAAGAGTCATCCAGTGACTCTTTGAAATCATTCAAACTTTCTTGTCTGTATTATCGTTTGAAATTTACAATGAATCTACACTCGATGAAACAGATTCATGTGATGATTTCTCAGAAGATGAATCTCAGTAAGGTGAAGATAGTGAAGGGACAAAATCTGAAGAAGAAATAGAAGACAATGATAAATAAACAAGCTCAACAGCAGAAGGAGGAGAAGAAGAAAAATGAACACACAAATTTTCTCTTCATTATATGAAACAAGTATTAGATTATTATGATAAAGTCAATCAGGACCGGAAAGCGAAAACATAGCTGGAAAAGTGTTAACCCTTTAACGAGTGAATTTTGGATGATCAAGTTTCTATTGGAAGTAACAGTTAATGATAACCTTCTTCAAAATCCCTCGTGGAAGAAACAGATAAACACTGTTACTTGATCTTGAATAGTCATAAATTAATTTCATGNGAGTTCTTTGTTCCGTAACATGATGCTTCTTGTTAAAACATTCAAGACAAAAAAACTTAATCAAAGTCAGCACCTAAAGTTTTTACTTTCTTTGCTGCTGTATAGCTCGATTCTCTTGATTTTTACTTCCTGGCTTGTTCATAGCAACCAGTTCAGCGTCTGCGAACGTTGTGCGCAGATCCTTTTATTTCCTCTAACCTCTGGCCAGAGAGTTTCCGCTTCATTTGTCCTAGGAAAAAACAGGAAAAAATTTCGCTCTGACTCATGATACGTCATAATATGAGGAAGATAACGGTGAATCATCTGTAGACGATAGTGAAAATGTTGCTCCGTGTATTTATTAGAAGTTAGGTATTGACAAGAATAGGTATTTCGAAGACTTTCCCCAAGAAAACTGAATCGTGGTGAATGTGTTAATATACGAAAAAAATGTCAGTAAACAACGCTTTAGTAAATTAATAATTATAAATATTTCTAATTTTCAAATTCAATCAAAATAATCATCATTTGTTCTCTATTACACAGAATATGAACTTTTATTTTGATTCAATAAATGAATTCTTCATAGATGGATGTAGGTGTGGATGTGGAGTGGCTGTGAATCCTGTATTCAACCACACCCACCTAAACCCACACCCTCAATGCGCGATCACATTCATCTAAATATTAAACAATAAAAACTAGGAGAATAATAATCAACAAACATAAATAACATTTGAATCTTGTTTTTCTTTTCTTCTATTGAATAAAAGTATCATAAAAACCAAAGATTTTTCTCTTTTAGTTTTTGAAGAAATTCCTGCGTAAGCTTTGATGTAGTTTTGTACATTTTAGTCATACTATCACCTAAACGGGTATACCGCTGATTAAGAGCAATGTCTAACGATTGAAAGCGTCAAAAGCAATGATAATTTCAACGATCAAACAATTTTTGGCTTTGAGAAGTCCAAAACTTATTAATCATGTCAAAAAAAGTTCTTTTTTTTATATTATAAATAATTTAATCACATCTAATTTATTATATGAATGCATGAACTTATTCGTTATTATCAATCTAAACGGAGTTTGTTGTTATTGATCGACCGTTCTATCGAGTTAGGAGAGAAATTGGTTAAAAATGTACACTTGTTCTGGCACGAATATATCATAATGCAAAATTTTTCTGTAAGGGAAAATTCAATTAGATTATGAATAGTTTCATTTACGTCCACTGTTGATCCCCAAATGTTGTAATTCATTAGAAAATTAGTTATCAATAGAGAATCACAACATTCATGAAGGACTGGATACTAGTGTAGCCAGTTTCAGTGTTTTCACGTCAACGAGCAAAGCCCTAATATAGAGTTTAACAATTCAAGAAGTTAATATAGGTTTCAACTTTGATCAACTGGTTTCACTATTTTCATGCCGTTTTTATTTCAATAGACTTCACAACATACAATAACACCTATACAATTAATGTAAATGTATACAACGCTGCTTTTTTTCTTTCTGTCTCGTTTAGCAACGAAATTTGTTTGTTCTTTCAAGATGTACACATGAAAAAAAAACAGACTGGCTGCTTTTGTTTTTGTATTCCATACATTTTCTCGATATAGTTAGTTTTTAAAATTTGAAAGAAATGATATGAGTCATTAATTTTGTGAAGTTGAACAAGAATTATCATGGATACAGAACAAGATTCAATTACGATTTGGTTTGATGGAATGCTTCCTAATGACTCTGCATCAACAACAATAACAATAAAACGTGCGGTTCATTTTGCTCTGTGTAAAGTTGATCCATACTTAAGAACTTTTCGTGATTTAGACAAGTGTATTGATTATATTTTAAATATAAATGAAAATCAAAACAAAATAATTCTTGTCATCTGAAAAAATGAATCATCTTCACATCCTGAAAATCTTGCTGAACGTTGTGAAGAATTTGCAATTATTGATTCAATTTATATTTTATGTTTAAATATCGCAGATATATCATCTTTCGAAAGATTTTCTAAAGTACGTTGTGTTCATACTGATTTAAATTTGCTATGCAATGAACTAAATCAAATATCAACTATAAGACGTCAACGTCACCAACGACCGACAGTTGATGATTTTAATATTTATTCATTAAGTTGCCTGTCCGATTCTTCAACGTCTACTGTTTCTTCCACACAATCTTTGTTATTATCGAACAATAATACTCAACGACAAGAAGCTGAGTATATGTATTCACTGTTGTTACGAGGCATTTTAATTCGTGCTGATTCAACAGAAGAAGAAATGATTTCATTTTTTCGTCATATATGTAACAATAATGCAGATTTAGAAATAATTGAACAATTCGAAACCTATTATGAGGCAAACAATGCCATTTTTTGGTATACACGTGATACATTTCTCTATCGAATATTAAACAAAGCATGGAGAGAAGAAGATGTTAAAACTTTATATTCGATGCGATATTTTATTAAAGATATTCATTTACAATTACTTGAAAAACATATTTTACAACAGCGGGCATTAAAAGATACTCCAACAAATGATATCATTTATCGAGGACAACTTATGAAAACTGAAGAATTTAACAGAAAAATACGACATAATGTTGGAGGTCTCTTTTCAGTTGTTAGCTTTTTTTCAACTACAATGGACGAAAATCTGGCTAGTGTTTATGCTGGTAATAGTGAAAATAATCATCAGCATCTCGATGTAGAACATGTTTTATTTCAAATCAAAATTGATAAAAATGTCTATAGATTTTCTTACGCTAATATTTCCAAACAAAGTGCTTTTGAGAAAGGAGAAAATGAAATATTATTTAATATTGGAGCAATTTTTCGAATTGAATCAATAAATCAGGATGATCGAAAAGTTTGGATCGTTCATTTAAAATTAACTGATGATGAGGATAGAGAATTAAAGAAACGAATTGGTTGTCTCGAAACTCAAATACTTACACCTTATCCACAATTAAACTTAGGAAGATTAATGGTTGAAATGGGTAATTATAGTGCTGCTGAAGAATATTATCTTTCATTATTTGAAAATAAAAACATGATTAAAGATTTAGCATATCTTGCAGGTATCTATAATGAACTTGGACAGATTTACCAACAAACTGGTGAGAAGATAAAAGCTATTGAATGCTTTTCAAAAACAATTAATGTCGAACTTGAACATTTACTTCCAACTCATAGAAATTTAGCAAGACTTTATTGTCGTCTTGGAAAAATTCATCATGAACGAGGTGATTATAAAGCAGCT
The DNA here is from genome assembly GCA_905329745.1 of Rotaria sp. Silwood2. Taxonomy (NCBI): domain Eukaryota; kingdom Metazoa; phylum Rotifera; class Eurotatoria; order Philodinida; family Philodinidae; genus Rotaria; species Rotaria sp. Silwood2. Next base: position 6,023 of record CAJNSZ010000918.1, on the reverse strand, counting down.
TTAATAAACTATCATGAAGCGCTCGATATTGAACTAAATCAGGATAGACCAGAGGAAATCACACTTGCCAAATACTACCATGCCATTGGTGAAGTATATTATGTACAAGGTCGTTATACAGACGCTTTAATAGCGTTTGAGAAATGTCTCACTATGCAATTGAAGATTTTACCTAAAGATTATTCCGATCTAGCAACAACATACACTAACATCGGACTAATTCACTATAGACAATTTCATTACGATGCAGCATTAGATTTTTTTAAGAAAACACTTTCGATACAATTAACTTTGCATCCTTCACAATGTCCTTGGTTAAGTAAAAGCTATGGAAATATAGCTTGGACATTGTATCAGCAGGATAAATTCATAGAAGCATTGAATTACATGAAAAAAGCATATGAAATTGCTGTAAACAATTTTTCAGTTGAACATGAACATTCAAAACAATGTCAGCAATGGATTGTTGAATTAGAAGAAAATCTAGCACGGACTACTCAAGAGAGAAAATGAATTTGTATGTGTATGTAGTTGTGTCGATGTTTTTCTTTCTTTATACACCCACACCTATACACTATACATCGTTTCACTTTTTATATACACAATCAAGATTTTATTTCCTGAATTATAATTCAATAAATTAAACCATTCAAAAATCTAACATAGGAATACAAAATGATGAATTTTCATGATTACAACAAAATAAATATCATTATATGTTGAGTTTTAAAAGAATTATTTTGTTAAAAGTGTGAGTCGTTGACTTCATACGCAAAACTAACATTGTAGAATGACTTCTTGTATATTAGCGACACTTATCGAATAACATGACTATTGACTGTTGATTGCAAAAGCAATTGACGAAATATGATCACTCTAGTGGATGTTTTGTATCGTACGTTGTGTAAAGAAATTGAAGAAAATGAAAGCACAAGTTATTACAAAATGACTTGCTGGCCAAGGCAAATATGACTCATTCAAAAAGCTAAATATATAATCACGTGCTGCACGCACAATATAGAACATCGTTGACAACCATTCAAAAAACTGATGTGGCTGTCGTGAGTAATTTCATCACAATAATGTGAAACATAGAAGCAAAAAATTTTAAAAAATTTATTTTCTTTTTTCTTTTTCATTTGCATGAAGGAATAATGTAGGAAACATATTATTAAAAGAAAAGCTAATAATAAATAGCTAGGATTTCGAATGTTTTCAAAAATTTTTTGATAAAACACAATCTTCCATTTAATCGAAAAAAAAACGATTAGTTATGATGAGTGTACTAATATCACTTTCTTTCGTTCATCATTTTTTTGTATTTCAGATTTATTAATTATAGTATATCTAACTATAGGTACTCATTTTTTCTGTTGAAAAATTATTAAAATTTTCAAATGGTACAGTTATTAAACAAAAATAAAAACTTCAATTTCTTAGTTTTGTTTATAGGTGAACATGACGAGTGAGGAAGTTCATTGTATGATGAACAAAACAAGAAATATTCGAAATGTAACCATTCTCGCTCAGACGAATGATGAAGAATCAACATTAATGAATTTGCTTGTGAACAAAGCTGGTATTATTATTTCGCAGAAAACTAATGAAATGCATTTGACTGATAGTGAAACAAATGAACTCGAACAACCTACTCGAATTAAACCAGCGTAATTTCAAAATACCAAACTTTTCTTTAATATTTTTTTTTCCATGGAAACATTTCATATTTAGAGTCGTTTCAGTTTATTATGAATTATCCGCTAAATATTTAGAATTCGTTAATCACGAACCTGAACTCGATTCATCTAAATTTTTAATTAATCTTATTGATTCAATGATTCATAGTAATACTTCATCAATATCTGCTCCTTGTTTATCGCTTGCCGATGGCATTCTCATCGTTATCGATTGTATTTCAGGTAAAAAAGCAATACTTACACTTTGTTTTATTAGAAATACTAGTTTTTGATTCTTAGGTGTCTGCTTAATGACTGAAACAATTCTTCGTCAAGCTATTCGTCAGCGTATAAAACCAATTTTATTTTTTAATAACATGGATTGTGCTTTGCTCGATTTAAAATATGAACCTGAAGATATTTTTCAACAATTTCAAAATATTCTCGAAAAAATCAATACCATCATCACTACTTATGGTGATGACAATAACCATATAAATGATTTTATAGTAAAAAATTCAACTTTCTTCTTTTAATACAAACTATATTGATTATGAATTGCTTAATAATACATTTAGGAGTCTATGGGCTTTTTTATTTCAAACTGAATTCTAAAATCAAAAAAACCACACCAATTTCTTCCGAATCAAACTTTTCTCGCTTGATACTGCGTAGTCTCACTAAAAACCCTTAGTCCCCCCTAGTCCTGCAAAGTCCCCCTTAGTCCCCCCCACAAAAAGCTTAGTCCCCGCTTAGTCCCCTGTTCAGGGGACTAAAGCCTATAGTACACAAAACCACAAGCACACCCTCACCCTCCCTCGCGCGCCCACACCCGCACCATGGGTGTGGGTGTGTGTGTGGGTCCCAGACCAACACCCACACCCCCAGTCACCCACCCCCCTCACTCCTAGACTCACGTTTCAGTTTGAAATAAAGTATTATTTTTATTTGATAAATTCAGACTGAAATTAAATAGCCCATTGTATGACATTTAGATAGTTATTGTTTCGTTTAGATTGATCCAACAAAAAATGCTGTTATTTTCGGTTCTATTCTTCATGGTTGGGCTTTTACAATAAAACAATTCGTCGATATTTATGCATCAAAATATGGCATTGAAAAGGATAAGTTAATGGAACAATTATGGGGTGATCATTTTTTCTCACCGATGACAAAGAAATGGTCAACAATTCAAGAAAAAGGTAAATTATATATTTTCAACACTATATAGAAATAAATTCATTTCTAATAAAAAATTAGGTTTTGTTCGAGGTTTTTGTCAATTTGTTCTTAATCCTATTAGCCAATTGTTCAAAGCTATAATGGATTCAAGAAAAGATGAATTTAAAAAATTATTTGAAGAATTAAATATAGAATTACAAGATGAATTGAGTAAAGATGGTATATTATTACTAAAACTTGTTATGAAAAAATGGTTACCTGTTGATGATATTCTACTTACGACGATGGTTATTCATTTACCATCACCACTTCTTGCACAAAAATATCGAACTGAACTTTTTTATACAGGTATATTTAAGAAAAATTTAATAATCTTCTAAGAGAGGCGAGTAACAAAATGAATAAATGTTTAGGTCCGCATGGTGATGATGTATTTTTGAGTATTCAATCATGTGATTTAAACGGTCCATTAATGATTTACATTTCAAAAATAATACCGACATTGAATAAATCTCATTACTATGCATTTGGTCGTATTTTTTCGGGTATTGTTAAGTCAAATGAACATGTTCGTATATTGGGTTCTAATTATCAACCAGGAAAAAGAGTAGATCTCTATATTAAAAATATTCAACAGTATAATATATGAACTATTCATTAAACATGAATAGTTGATTATAAAAGAATTTTTCACGAGAATTATATGATCTTGATTTAGAATAGTTGTGATCATGGGTCAATCTATTCAACCAATTGATAATTTATCATGTGGAAATATCTGTGGTCTCATCGGTATTCATCAATATTTAGTTAGAACTGGTACAATTACAACATCTGAGCAAGCACAAAGCATTTGTGTTAGTAGTCAAGTTGCTGATTTCAGTGAAAAAGTTTCTTTTGTTGAAATATTTTAGATGTTAAAAACAAACATCAATCCTATTGTATATGTTGCTGTTGAACCAACTAATCCAGCTGATCTACCAAAATTAGTCGAAGGTATGAAACGTTTAGTTCAAGTAGATCCTCTTGTTCAAGTAAAAATGATTACTTTTTTTTCAAATAGAATTCTCTATGAAATTATTTTAGTGCTATACTGAACCGTCTGGTGAACATATTATAGCCTGTGTTGATGAACTACATTTGAAAAATTGCTTAGAAGATTTAGAAAGAAATTATGCTTGTATTCCAATTAAAGTTTCTGATCCTGTCACATCGTATCTTGAAACTGTATCAAAAGAATCTGACAGAATATGTCTAGCGAAATCTCCTAATAAACACAATCGAATCTATTTAAAAGCTCAGCCTATGCCTAATGGTATGAATATATGCATTTATGTTATCGTTAGATTTCGAGAATATTCTTAGTCAATTAATATTTTAGGTTTACCAGAAGATATTGAAAATGGACAAATAACATCAAATCAAGAAATAAAAGCCCGTGCACGTTATTTATATGATAAATATGATTATGATATATATGAAGCACGTAAAATTTGGTGTTTTGGACCAGAGAAAACTGGACCGAACTTTTTAATCGATTCTACTTTCGGAATACAATATCTCAATGAAATAAAAGATTATTGCGTTAGTGCATTTCAATGGGCTACAAAAGAAGGTGTACTCGTTGAAGAAAATGTTCGAGGTGTTCGTTTCGATATTCATGATTGTAACGACAAACTGGATCGAGTAGCTTGTGCCACTCTTGGCAATGATGTTTATTAGCTACTTTACATATCCAGAGTGTATCCATTGCATATTCAACACACACTTATATATGATAGAGAAACAGAGAGAGACAACAATAGAGAGAGAAAGAGGAAAGAGAAAAGAGGAAGAGCAGCGAGCCGTAACGCATGTATCGGCACA
>CAJNSZ010000917.1:0-44217 GCA_905329745.1 Rotaria sp. Silwood2 | reverse complement strand
CTATAAAAAAATTCTATCGAAGTTAAACTTCGATAAGAGGAAGCATCGAAGTTGTAACTTCGATAAAAATTTTATCGAAGTTATAACTTCGATAAACATGCTAACTTCGATACGACATATACACTAAATTTGTCTATTCCTCCATCTGATGTTATTGATCTGACGCAAGATATTTGTTCAACTGTTCCTGGTGGTGATCATACTTCACCAAGTACTCTTGCAATAACCTGCAACAAGAATTACTATTTACTCATAAGAAGTTAGGTCCTTTGACGAGGTGGGACAAGAATTTTAAGAAAAAATTGGACGTTGGCGAAATAGGTTTTCCACTGCTTCACATATATTTGCTATGGAGAAATTTTCTAGCAGACCAGCAACACTATGTAGAAGGTGTATATTCAATTCTAAAAAGTAGCGTCTAAACTAAAGCGCTTTTAATTGCTTAAATGTTCATTTTCATACACAACTTTTTTAATAAAATCTATTTGTCCAAGTGAGACATAAAACTACGACCTTCTACAGTGTGACCGATAAGTAGCTTTACGATAAAAAAATTGAATATCTTCACTGTGTTTCATGTTATAGGACTGGTCGTTTGTTACCGTGGTAGCGAAGACTTCTGAGTTTTTCTCGTAAGAAAAATATTTAGAAATATTGCTTCGAAGTATAATCATTGACTTCAATGATACATTTTTATCTTTACAGGCTCCAGAAAAGTACACATACTGTGGCTTATAAATATATTTTCGGCAACAATCTTACACATTAATAAGGGCAAGTCAAGACATAAGAGCTTTCATTCAAGATATGAAACGGACCCACAAATAGATCAAAGTTTTGGAACAAGCTAATTTCAATGTTCAAGTACACCCGTAATACTTTATCAATTATTAGATTTTCCTTGAACATTTTGTCGGAATATTTTATATTTTATTAATTAATAAAACTTGATGCTGACACAAAACTCGAACTAAGAGAATAGTTTTAATTAAAGTCAACTTCTGCGCGATTGAATTTCACATCGATGCCTAAGATTAGTACAACATCTACAAAGCTGAGCTCATAATTCATGTGCTTCTGTTACCTTTTTTTATATTTGTCTAATCTCTTTGAATCAATAATAATTTTAAAAAAATTTCTCGTTTGTTATAAACCTCAGTTCATTTTCATAAACTGTAAAAATAGTGAAGAATACAGATCTATGAATTATTGAGAAAAAGAAGAGTACTTTTTAGATGCATGTGATCGATTGTCTCATATAGAAATAATCTGATTAAATTAAACTTGTTCGCCAGCGGGTCAACGCAGACAAATGTAATTCGGCGTGAACATATTTCAACACGAATTTACTTCCTTCTTCTGCTCGTTAGCATCGTAGTGATTATCATATATATGATCGTACCAACAGTTACAGTGAACAAGAGAATTGAGGCGCCATTTTTAATACAATATGAAGAATTGATTATTCAATAAAGTTCTATATTTTACGATCCATGAAATCAGTTCTCTGTTCCTTATCAAAAATTCGTCACAGCTGATCTTACATATCATCAAATATGTTCGAGCGATTTTATCAAGGAACCATGAATACTATTCCTGTCTAGTGATCACTATTCGACCATTTTGGCGCGGAGCGATTTTCGCGTTGGTGGTGACGTTTTTTTTTAAACTCTTGTCAACATTATGCAAGCTTGCACAAACTGCTATTCAGGAAGCGATTAATGAATTTCAGACTAAATCGTTTCTGAGCGCACAAGCTATATCGGAATTTCAAGTTTTCTCTCGAATGACTGACATAACGAGTCAGTTCGCAACTGATACCACTCTTCGCTTTGCTCATGTCATACAACTTGTACGTGGTTTCATACATGGCAATATATTTGTGTCCAGCTATGCCTTGAATTGGCACTTCTACTTGAATGATTATAAAACGGATGAAACTAGGCTGAACTCTCCTGCCATTTTAAATAATCAGTGCTCATGTGGAACAAGGAGTGATTGAGTTGAACCGGATCCCTTTTCTTCGGTGATACCAGGATGGGTTCTTGGTTGTTCAGTATTGAAAACATTGCTCTGATCCACTTTCGAAGTTTGGTACAGTCAAAAATTGATTGATTATCTAGAAAACTATTTGACAAATAGCGATCCAGAAATTATTTCGGCAACGTTTAATGCAACTGCGATGAACACTTCATTGATTAGCCGTTTCCGACCGAACACTACTACTCAGCAGACTGTTGATGCGCTACTTGTTGAACAATGGCATTTCAATGCATCGTATCCTTCATTTTATCAACATTGTGCCCCGATCTACTGTCTTCATACAGTCAATGAGCGCAACTATGCATCATGTGTTGTGTCGCGAATCTTAAGTCTATATGGTGGTTTAACTGTTAGTCTTCGCTTCATTGTTCCTTACAGTGTTAAATTATTCCATAAATTGAAGTCCTACATTTGCACTAACTGAATCATACGCTTCGTTAAATTGATGCATTAGCTTTCTGCGATCATGTTCGAGTAATAAATAAAGGAATATTACAGCGGATCTTAATTGAATTTTATCCCTCTATTTATCTTGCTTATGGCTGTTGAGATTTTATTGTTTTTTGATAACCATTATATAGAAAGAAAGTACAGGCTTTGCTACATCACATGACATGTTAATCATCAACTACAAGTAAAATTCAGAGAAAAAAAGCTCGCATCAGAAAAAAACGATGGTAATTTCTTTTACTACTTAGGTCTGATCAAAAGTTCTCATCTCATTAAATAGTAATATAAAGATAATGAGATATTTTCAATTTTATTTTATCAAATGTTGAGAATAGTTACCATGATTATTTATATCAAGGTCAATCCTTTCTAATAATTTATTAAAAGGTTTTTTGACCTCTTTTTCTAAAAGAAATTTAGCTACCTTGGAAACCACATGAGCTAATTATATTTCATTTGTTATAAAAATTTAATGGAATTTTGTTCGATCATGTCAGTTGCATTCTAGCATTACTAGTGATGTGATATCGATTTATTTTAGATAGGTTAGTCATAAGTCATCTAATGCTAACTGGCTTATTGAAGATGAATCGTCCAGACTGTTGTTCATGAAGACAGATTTTAACCAAAACTTTGTTTAGAATATTCTTTAAATCAAATAATCCTGAATGTAGATAAAGGCAAGACTGTATGTCACAATTATTATATTGAAAATTGCCCGAAGCCTTTTGTTAATGAAATATGGAAACAAACATGGACATTAGATTCAAAATGTACAAAATTGCTTGAGGATCATCGTTGACTTCATACTCATCTAATGTTATTAATTCTATGATAGAAGAAGGCATCAACATAATGTCATACCCAACATATTCGCTAGGCCTGATACTATATAATTTTTGGTTAACTAATTTTATCGAATTTAGTTTAAGTGATTAAATAAATGAAACATCACTAGCTCATGTGGTTCGCAAGGCAGCTAAAACTTTTTAGAAAAAGCGGTCAAAAAAACTTTTAATAAATTATTAGAAAGGATTGACCTTGATATAAATAATCATGGCAATTATTCTCAACATTTGATAAAATAAAATTGAAAATATCTCATTATCTTCATATTACTATTTAATGAGATGAGAAATTTTAGTCAGACCTAAGTACAATTAACAGTTAGTTCGTAGTCAAGTCAGTTCCCGAGTAGTTTATGACCTGATTGGTGCTATTAATAGGTCACAATTAACCATTGTATGCTTGGGTGTGGGATGGGTTCGTGGGTTTGGATGTGAATATCTTTTCTTTATTCCCACCCACACCCAATTAGTTCAGCAATGTAAAACCTTAATCCTTAAAATTTTTTAAAGTTATGTACCACTGCTTTTAAGATAAAATTTGGGCTCATGTTAGAAAAACATCAACGATAACATATGTCATCTGATGATAGTGACGAAGATGAAAATAAAAAACTTGAAACTATACCAGATTTTGTTGATGAAGAACGTGAAAAATTGTATTTATATAAAGTCGAACATGATGGTGTGTATAACATATTCCACTACTACGTAAACCGAACTTTTTTTTTCTTAGAAGTTAATCCTGATGATAGTATTGATGGTGATCGTAATGATGATGATTAAAATAATCTTGGTAAACAAAAAGCAACAACATCATCAGTTGATAATCAAGTTGCTGAAGAAGTAAAATATAATTTTTGTATTTTTCATAATTATTCAAATCATTTTCATTTGATTTCTTTTTCTACAAACAATTTATTCAAAGAAATGAAGCAAATATTAAAACATATGCTGATTGTCGTCGTGATCATGATTCAAAACGATTTCTTGAAGGGAATTTACAATTAGTTTGTGAACATACATTTACATATTTATTTAATATGTATATCGAATTAGATATGGAAGATGTAAAAAATTTTTATTTTTATTTTTAAATTTAAAAAAACAAATATTTTTAGAAAACTATGCGTAGTGATCGTTGTACTCATCAAGTATTGATTATCAAACACATTCTTCAAATAATTCAAGATCTTGGCGTTGCTTCAAAGCAAGCTGTCAAATCATTTTTCGAAAGGTCAGAGTAATTAGTTTTTTAATTAACAAAAAAGATTTTATTTAGAATGAAAGATGAAGATGGAAAATATAAACAACAGTTTTTAAATGAATTTGGTGATTTTCAATTAACTATTTATGTACGTGCATTAAAAAATAATGATGATCTAATGAAACAAGGTGAAAAGGAAAAACGTTTAGGTTTAGGTAGTTTGAATCACATGGAAGTATTTAAATCATCACCAAAAGTAAAAAAATATTAATAATGGTTTGTTTTACTTTGGGTTTGTTTTAGGAAATACAAGATTGTTTTGAATCACATGATATTGCACAATTAAAACAAGTTTTATCTAGAATGATTGAAGAAAAACGTAATTATTATCTTAATCAGTGTATTACGGCAGGTTTATTAACATTAAATGCTGAAGAAGAAACAAATAACAATGAAAAACAAAAAAACGATGAAAATAGTACTTAAAATGGTGAAAAGATCACAAGTTGAAAAATCAACAATTAAAAACATTGAACTTTGTTTACACCAAGAGAGGAAAAGCGTGACTTGCTGTACCTCAGCGTACTCCCTGTACTCTTGGGCTGTAGCAAGGGTTTGTCTGCAACATTTTGTCTTATTTCAACACCTCTAGTGCTCATCGTTCCAGTATAGTAATTGGAATTCAGCCTGCATAGGCTGGTCAGACGTCAGAGTTCAAATACTTCATTGTACTTCGCCTTTACTCAAATCTGAGAGTACAGTAAAAATACTATGGTTATTAAAACCAATACAATTAGCAAGCCTATTACATTAGAACCAAATTTACCTTCAGGTGCTGGTGTAATAATTGAGTTTCGTCTAGCAACTATCTTGTTGCTATTATTCTAAATGTTTTTCATAATATACCTTCACACTGGAGTATTCAATTATTTCTTAGATCGTACAATTATGAATTCATCATTAATTCGGCATCTCTATCGCAGTTCATAAATACTGGAAGACTTATTTTAACTCGATTATCAGAATACATCGGAGGTAGTATTCATCGTCATTCCTTTCTTAATCGATTATTAACAAACCAATCATTCTGGGAACGTGTAATTAATGTAGAAAAAATCGTTTGTTTTAAAACTTGATACCATTTTTTGTTCGAATTCGCCGTATAAATTTTCCGATTTTCTCTAATGGGATTATATTGGAGCATCATGGCCATCTTCATGGGAAACTATGACTGGTGGTGCACTTGTTGGCAATGGAGAATTTTCACTTCGTAGTCGATCGAAAACACTTACATTAATCAAGATAAAACCTTACAATATATCAACCTATGAAGATCTTTACTTTGCAAAATACATGCCACTTGTTGGTGGTAGAGTAGCTCCGCTTGAAATAGCACAAAAATTCTCATTCGAAGGTCACCATTATGTAAATTCTATGGCTATTCACAAACCATTTGGTGCTAACTATGATCGAATATGTCAATTTTGCCCTGAAGCAAATCTTATTTCACCATTTTGCCGTTCTCAACCATCTCCGTACCCGTTTACAACATGAAAATTTAACGCTACAGGATCCCATTGAACATTTTTTCCATTGTAAGTTATTTATAAGCGGCTTAGATTAGCTTATCTTTTCGCTTAGAAAGTCCTTGTAAGAGCACATTTTAAGCCACTTAAAAGTGCTTCAAACATATTTAACGCTTATGAGCGATTAAAACAATAGTAAAAGCTCTTCCATGTCGCTTGTAGCAGCTGAAAAAGTCAAATTTTAAGTGCTTACTAGCTGCTTAGAACTCATCTATTGGACAGCAGCTAAAAAGCACTTAAATGTAACAAAATTCAGTACTTTGTAGCCGCTAAAATTCCATGTAGCTGAAAAGCATTTTATAATTTCGTTATATCAAATCTTACAACGGAGGTGTTTGTGTTCATAATTAAAAAGATGGGACATATTCGGGTCAAATGAAAGCTCTCATCACCAATCTAACAAGGTTAAAATATTAGCGGCTAGTGGCATGCCTGGGCGGAGATATTTGAATTTTACTGTATTTAGAGTGTATGTAGGATGCTCCCAGTTCAAAATCTCAGCAGAATCTAGTATTCTTTGTTGTGATGGTTGGATAGAGCTCATCGAGTTGTATTAGAAAAAGTATATTTCAAATTTAAGAAAGAGATTTTAAATAAATTTTACGAAGGCCCGGAATTTTGGATCTATTTTCCCTTATATCTGAAAATAATGGTAAGTTGAAATCTTTGTCTAATTTTTTTTTAAATCTCTTTTTAAAATTTGAAATGTACTTTTTCTAATGCAGCTTGACGAGCTCCATCCAACCATCGCAAAAAAAGAAAAATAGATTCTGCTGAAATTTTGAACTGGGAGCATCCTACATACACTCTAAATACAGTAAAATTCAAATATCTCCGTTTAGACACGCCAACATCCGCTAATATTTTAACCTTATTAATTTCGCGATGAGAGCTTTTATTTGACCCGAATATGTGTCGTCTTTTTAATTATCAACACAAACACCTGCATTATTAGTATTGATAGTAAACAACATAACATTGATAATCTTTTAATCCTTTTTTCTCTCTTCGAGTTGGAGTATTTTATTTTTCCTTTCGGTTTTTTCTGTTGATATTAAACATGTTGCTTTCTAGTTTTTTCTGGTTAATCATTTATTCATTTTACATAATAGAATTTTTGTTCCATTTATTTTAAGATTCTGTTCTGCTCAACATGTCACATAAAACAAGAATGACAACTGACACTGAATTGATGTTTTTACCAGAACATACATAAAATCCTTCATTTTTAACACTTTTTCGATTAAAAATGACGAAATTCAAAAAGAATTTCATTTGATTAAACTTTTTTTTAAAGACAAATCGTCGAACACTTGCAATAAATCAATCACTAAAACTTGTTTCACGTTGTGTTTATGGATATTTTACATCAGCTGCTTCTCGATTAACAAATGCTGTTTCAATTATTTTAAATGTTTCGTATTGATATGTTCTTTTTGTCTTTTCTATCAATTTGTTCTGTATAACAATTAATTTCAGCTTTGAAAAATCAATTTTATATTAAATCAGATATATTTACTTATTGAAATCAATGTTTTAAACATCTCGAATGTATAGTTCATAGTTCATTTGTTGAAGTATGAAAATATCATTAGAATTTTCTACGAAAATCTTTCTGTGAAGATTTGTAAAGTTCATCACAAAAATAATCAATGATATGCAATAAAACCACGTTGATTAACTAAATTTTGTGATAAATTTAATAGATAGAATAGTTTGAAAATAAAATAAAACAAAAATCTTTCAAACCGAATACTAGCAATAAAATATTTAAAAAATCTTGTTCTAATTCAGCACGTGCAACATATCAAAATATTCTTAAAATAATTCATACATGGAAAGAACATGACCGTTTAGATATATTCATACTGCACTCTGTCATAGAAAGCATACAGAATATGATGTACTTTATTCTTTTCTATATTAAATATACTTATGAATTATTAAAATTTATAATATAAGGAAACAATTCACAAGAAAACAAAAGAAAAGATCATCACATAAGAATAAATTGAGGACTGTTCATCTTCATCGTAGGACATATTAAACAAAGAACGACCTTCTTTTAACTATAAACCCATTGAATCATTGACAATTTCGATTATTGAAAAATCCGTTATTGTTGCGCTTCTTAACGAATTAGTCCATTTTCGCCGACGACGATTTTCGCCGAATTCCAACTTCTCCGAAAGAATTTTTCGCTCATTTAATGACCCTGAACCACACTTACACCTACACCCACATGTGCACTCAGTCCAATGTCTCCGTCAGCAAAAAATTCTTTCGGTGAAGTTGGAATTCGGCGAAAAGAAATTCAGCAAAAATGGAAATTACTCTTCTTAACGACATCGGTCAAATAGAAAGAATGTGTATATCGTGAAAGAAACGACGAATTACAATATGAATTAAGAAATGTTATTGGTTTTTCCAAGTAGCAATACCAATCACGTTTCTTAATTTAGTTTTAATTTGTCTAGTGTGTTTGATCGTATATAAATATTGATTTTTCTCAGATAACACAAATAGTTATGTAAACGTAAATATGGAATGTTCATGTGTCGAATTGAATGATGTAGCCGTTGAAATCCTTCTGATCATTTTTAAAAAACTAGACAATCTTGATGTGCTTTATTCTTTCCATGATATTAATAAACGATTGAATAAAATTATACGTGATCCAATATTTACAAATAGTCGAAACTTTGTCAAATGGTCATCTAAGAGATTTAATAAATTTTCTTCTAATGTCATACTTGATCGATTTTGTTTACAAATTTTACCTGATATTTCTATGAAAGTCAAATGGTTTTATCTTGAATCATCATCTGTAAAAACATATTCTACGTGCTGCAGATTATCCTAACTCAAATGGGCTTGGTCCATATAATATTAAAGAAAAGACAGCTAGACGTCTTTTTACCGGGAAGAAAATCTGAATAGAATTCTTTTAACTCTAAACAAACGAGAAATTTCTTAAAGTAAATGCGAATATTTTGCTGAAATTATTAATACAGATGAATAGGTCATTGAATATATGAAAGAATTTTTCTAATTTATATTTCAATATAAAGTTATAAAAGAATCATTTATAGAAATTAATATAACAGAAAATATCCTTAATGAATATCAAACAATATTAAAAAAAAAGAATGTTTGTTACTTTTAAGAAATTTTTTTAGAGAACGCAATGAACAGGAAAGAGTGATTATTTTTAAAAATAATTGGTTTCTGTCAAAGATTATCTTAATCTATTGACTATTTGTGTTGATCATTGATATATATATATATATATGTTTTTTGATTAATAATTGTATATCTATGTGTTTAGGTGAAATTCTTTCATCTGGTATTTTTAAGAAACAAATAACAAGACTTATTATAACAATTGATTGAAATAAAAATGATTCTTTTACAATGGTAAAAATATACAGTCGTATTTTTTCTGTGTTTATCAACTGAACACATTTTATGTTTTCTGAATAATTATATAAAAATATTGTCCGTTTATTATTTGATGTTTCATCTCGGAGTTTTTCTTCTTCAAGTCTTTTGGTATTAAATATCAAGGTTCAAAGTTTCTCACAGTGTCTTTATCTTCTAGATGGTCGTTTCAGTCAAGTTCATACAATGTTTGTTGACTTGGTTAACATTGTTTTTTCAACAGAACTAATGGGAAATAAAGTAAGTTTTAGAAGAAAATAAATTTCATTTTTCTGCTTTTGTTTTTCTAGGTAAAAATCCCAAATCTAAATTGTTTCGTTCTATCATGCGCTTGGGAAATGTCATGCTATGATGAATTAATGCTGCCCCTCGTTATCGAATGTCAAATTTAGAAAAACTTGGCTTGTATCTTACGATCTATGTTAATGAGATATTTATTTATGGAAATCATTTGAAGAAAAATATTTTCAATCGTATACCACAATTAAACACATTTGTAATTGATATTCATTCGCTTATGTTTACTAATAATCAGATGAAGTTACCATCAAAAGAAGATATTTAATGAATATTCAGATTTTCACTATACTAAAATAATATCTTATGTAGATTATTTTCTAAAAAAAAATTGGGTCAATATCATGTTTATTCATATCCATCTGAAATGCAATATTATCAAAAGATGACAAATCATTTTCCAGGTAGATTATATCAATATTGTTCGTTTAGTATCATTATATGATGACCATGCATCCTTTTGAACATGAATTTTTTATTCGAATTTCTCAATCATTTCCATTTATAGAAAAATTATCTTTGATTAATTGTTAATCACAGAAACATAAACAATCTTATAAATGAATAAATCATAATTACAATTCATCAATTGTTAAATATAATTATCTTATTACACTTGATATTGAAAAAGTTCATGATGATTATATACAACAATTTTTATTTAATACAGAAAACATACAGTGGGCGTCATAAGTCTCGCCCTACTTTTGTATTTTGAGTCGTCCATTTGAACTAAACAACGTTGATTTAATTTGATTATATATTCTTGTAGCGGAGATCGAGCACTATCTGTATACACCTGNGGTATAAGTTTGATAAGTTCATTGATTTGATTTTGTTGACGTTCAACTACACTGCAAAGTCTTCTTATGTCCTCTTCTATTTCCATCAATTCCTCATAGTCAACTATTGAATCTAAATTTCTGATCAATTAAATAATTTGTTCTTTTACAAATTATCTTACTTATTTGCGAAATTTTTCTTTGAGTATTATCTTCATTTGCTGATGTTACTATTAAGTTTTTCAAATGTGAATTTTCTTTCTGAACTTGTTCATTTTTTTCTTTTTGTTCAATAAATCTTTTATCATGTAAGTCTAATATTTCGTTAAATAATATATCTAAGTCTTTCATATTTTTTTGATTTAAAGAATATACTGGTCGAATTAAATCAACAAGACGTGTTATTAATTTACGATCACAATCGAATTGTGTATTCATTCTTTGTTTAAGGTCTTGTCGATAATAACTTAAAATTTGTTCAAGTTGGTTAGTTGATCCGTCTGAATAATGTTCAACAAATATTTGATCGCCTTTACCACTAGAGTTCGTTTGATTATTTTGATCAAAAACAAGATTCGATGTTATTGGTTGAGTTCTTTTCGATGATTCATTAACTTGTTGTGAATGTATTACAACAGGTATACGAGCACTTATAGGTGCATCATTATGATCATTCGAAAATGAAGGATTTATCATAGTTAAATCGATATCATCCTATTTAAAACCACAGAGAAAAATGTAGTGAAACTTGTATGTTGTTCAAATTTACCTGATTGCCATTGGGAGAAGAATTATACATAGACATAGGAAAGAAGGAATGACTTTTTTTTTAATCTGTTTTGTATATATAACTACAAGAATGGAGGTTGCCTGTAAGAATGAAAGAAAAGATATTATTTTCGTAAAGTGTGTAACCCAACGATTATCATTTCAAAAAAAAGATAACTGACATTTTATGAATAGATAGGGACAGTAAAATTATCAATATTTACTCAGGGGAAAAGATCTGTTTTATGTTTAGACTAGTTGATTTAATATTGAAGTCATAAAAGAAAGAAGACACTAGTGTTTCATTGTTAAATGAAAACTTCGATCTAAGATTCAGCTCATAGATAAATGTAATAACCCTTGGAACATCTTGAAAATTTTGGCACCAGTTTGAGTGGGTTTTTCATGAGTACAACTTAATTCAAAGAACATTTTTTTTGAATGGTATTTGAAATTTTTCAAATTAAGTACTTTGTTACGTACTTCAAAAGTACTGCATCTAAATCTCCACGTTATCAATTATCAATTTAATTTCATACTGACTATACCGTTTATCCTGTTGAGATAAAAAATATCTTTGAAAATTATTGAATAAAAGTGCTATTTATTTATTATCTTTTCATATAGATCTATGAAGATTTTTCAATCACAATTTATAAAATAGCGAATGAATTTCAAGAAACAAACTATATTTATAGTTTATAATTATAATATTAAGTTATGATAATGAACACATAGGTTAAATCTCGATAAATAATCAAAATGCAGATTTATTCAACAAAATCTGAATTCTTCTACCATCTTTTCAGTTTCCATATTTGTTTCATACATAAATAGATTGATTCAATAATCAATAATCCGTAAAAGCCTATAATTAATACAACAGAATAATGTTCATTACTTAAAGAAGAACATTTTGTATTTGAAATATTCATTTGTTATTTTGCGCGAAAAAAAAAAACATGTTATCAAAAGAAATAGAACAAAATCAATAAAATTTTTAAAAAAATATAATCACAGATAATTATCTTTATTTTATATGCGTGTGAGCTTTGATATGTTCTTGAAATTGTTGTTCATTCATGGATAATATATTAAAGATAGCTTGACAAATTGGACATGTACGAATAGATTGAACAAAAACATTTGGTTTGACTGAGCGAACAGATTGATTAATATTGTTGCCTATTAGATAAAATTTTTATGTTAAAAATAATTATATTATAAATAGAAAACACATATTTCTTTATTCATTTATATCACAAAGGGTGAATATATCCACATGGATAATAAATATCGATATATAACGGGTGCAACAAAATGAATGACGGTCTCAAATTTTTTCCAATATCTCGACATTTTCAAGATAGTTCAAGATTCTTTTTTTATCGAAATATTCACTTTCGAATTCTCTAAAAAAAACCTATATGTTTCTTTTAATAACAGTATACTTCAGAGTTTTTTTGACATGCAAAACAAATAATTAGTGTAACATCGTTATTCGAAAATTTTCATTGAAATTGAATAGTCAAACTAATTCATATATTGATTATTCCAAGCAGAATGATTCTTATGAACATAAAGTAGAAGACCGTCATAAAACCATTAAATTAAATAATGGTACGTCAACTTATACTATCATATTTATGAAGTATAATTTTCTAGAGAATTCAAAGGTGAATATTTTGATTAAATAAAAACTGTCTTGAACTGCCAAGAAAATATTGGAAAAATATTGAGATCGCTATTTATTCTGCCGTACCCGTCATATATAAATTTGAGGATATTGAAGATCTAAAGAAAATTTATTTTGTCTTTATTTAAGAATTGCCACCAGGTTCTCTATAACAATCCGACAAATGTTCACGATATGCTTTGTCATCATTGCCTGAAAATTGTTGGTTACATATTGGACATTCAAATTGTCGTGGCCCGTCGAAAGGACCAAGATCATCCATACTTGCTGAAATCAAACATGTTTCGACATGCGTATATATCTGAACTTCATCAGTAGTATCTAGAAATTCATAATTGCATATAGGACATCTTTTTTTGCTATTATGTGATAGTTGACGAGGGACTGGCGACTTTTCATATTGTGTGTCATTGTTGAATGCATCTACAAGTGATTCTGTGATAATATTATCCAATGTATGCAAACCTAATGTGTCGGGTGAGCGCAATTCATCGGTTGTTCTTTGTAATATATTCGTACCTGGACATGGTTGTGGATCAGCATCAATTGGAATTGTAGTCCCGACTGTACTTTCATCATTAGTAGTAACGAAAGGCGATTGTTGTTCGCTAAGTTGAGGTTCATAAGGAAGTATAATGCTTCTGAATGGAAAATCATGGTATGGACGAATTTCTAGAAAAAGAAATGAATACATATAGATATTTCATACGATCGATGAATTGAAAGCCTTTTGGTACAATGTCTATCGATTTCTCAACTATTTGGTGTTGTTCTTAGAAATAAAGTTACTTTCGTAAATAAGTGCTCCTCTAAATCTGCGTCTGATCATTCAAAATTCATCATCTCCATAAAGACTATTCGTTCATGTCTACTCATGGACTCATCTCGTTAAGGTTTTTTTTTTTTGAAAATGTTAAACATTACTAAACTAGTTTAAAAACAAGTTTCTTCTGCAAGTTGATGTATTAACCAAGGATTGGGCTTTTAGTTGCAACTATCCGCAAATAGTCCAATGCGAGTTATTATGATAATGAGAATGCTATTACAAAATTTCATTTCTTATAAAACATAATCGAAAATATCAAAGTGTATCAACAATCCTCATGAATAATACTGGTAAGTCATGTCAAGTAAATGTTTGATTAATCTATATTTGATACTCAGTGTCCATTTTTCAATGAGACAGGAGTCAATCGCTCAAAGATGTACTTTCAAAACCATTGCTCTTCACCAATGACAGGTTCTAATACTAACGTATTGACTTTTACTCAATAAAAAGAATAAACATTTTGTCGATAGCATATTCAAACTTATCGAGAGTTGTATCCAATAATGATTTGTGACTTGTCTGTATTTTTGGAGTTTCTGTATGTTATTTTTCAAAGCAGTAATTGTGTAGGTATTCATATAGAAATTCAATTACTTTTTAATGACGTCTAATGCTATTTCTATGAGGGAACATACATCACTGTGTAATACATTTTATTAAATCACCTTTATAGCAAGTTATATTATCGAAAAAAAGAACGAATAACAGTTTTGGATTGTATATAGTTTATCGTGAAGTAGATTAAGTATAGCCTTAGTTCATTTTGTGCATGTTTGACGAATATTGAATAAACATACATTTATCGAAAGCTCATAAAACACTGAAAGCAGTAGGAGAAACGATGGTTGTTTACTATCCAAAAAAAACGGTAGGTAAAACAGATAGATTGATTGATCATGACGAAAACTAATGTATTAATAAACTGTTTCTGATAAATGGAATCATCATCTTACGAGGGAACCATCCGAGGTGTCAACAAGCTTTTCAGTCGGGGATATGATGGTTAGATCGGGCATAGCTAGGAGTGATATACCCTAAGTTAGTTCGGGCCCAAGTTGCTTCTAACAGGAGTTATGAAATGTGAAATTTATGTATAAAAATGAATCAGGGAAGGTTTTTNCATCTTTAATGAGGTTTTGTGTAATTACTTGCCACTTTAAAAAAAAAAATCAAAAACGCAGTTCGATAGAGTAAATTTTTCTCCATAAGATAGGGTAAAATTTATTTCCTGCCCCTCTCAAAAATGTCAAGCACCAATCCATGAGCCTTTGCTATTGATTCACATTTTTCTTTATGTTTTTTCGGGTGAGAGTCCGTACCATTACATGAGACGGCAAACATGCTTGATTTTTACATTCTTTCAGTTCTCTCGTTTTGTCCTCTCTGCTTTATCAGCGCAAAAAGTAAAAGAAAAAGTAGCCATGAATACTACTGCTTTCACTGCAATAACATATTATTTTAGTTTTTCTTCCTATATACTTTCGAATTGCATGCAACCGAACATACACATATATTTCATCCACACTCGATAATAAAAGAAAAGTGTTTTCATAAAAAATAATTTTCTTAAAATTTTAGATAGCATGGGCGGTAGCATAGTGTCTTCTCCGTGGTTTTCGACAATAATAACAATTTCTATCGTTCTTATACTAGTTTTGATCTCTCTTATAATTAATTCATTTTCTTATCTTGACTACTATGAGTACGGTTTTCTTCGTCGTCGAACTACAGGTCGCGTTAACCTTGATCGAGTTTATGAAAGTGGACGATATTTTTTTGGACCAGATTATACGTAATCAGAATTTTATTATTAAATGATTTTTACTATGTTTTCATTTATCTAGTTTCAAAATATTCAAAGCTTCAGGACATCAAGTCAATCTTGATAATACATCGGTTTTTACAACAGATAACTTACAAGTTCATCTAGTGAGTTAACACTATATATTATAAATTTTATAAGTTTGATCGACCAATCTTTGTATACAATCAAACAATTTCCTAGTGAAAATAAAACATGAATTTAACAGATTTTTTTCTCCAGTATTAAAAACAATTCTTTGATGCAAAACATCACAATACTTGATTTCCTATTAAACATTTTGTACAAACAAAGATCTCAACTAGAATAATTCATAGCAAAAATTTCAAATATTTTCATGGCTTGTATTAGATATAGTTATGTGTTCCGAAATAGATAGAATAAAACAATTTTTCTGTATTTAAGTACAGTAGTTACATTGCGTTTTACATTTTAGTTTTGCGAAAATTGTACTAACAGCTATTTTTCTTTTTTCTTTTTTTTTTAGAAAATATCTTTTCAATATTATGTTATCAAAGAAGATTTGCCACTTCTTCATGCTGCATATGATATTAAATATGAACCAATTATTACTCTGAATGCTAAAGAAGCAATTATATCGACATGTTCTCGATTTGATACTGATGAATATATAAATAATCGAGATAAAATTTGGCTTGAAATTTATTTTGGTGTTAAACGTCATTTAGGTAAAAGAATAGAATATATATATAACTATAAATCAAAGAAAATTAATATTCTAGGTGGTTCTTGTTGTATTCCTAATTGTAAAAAAAATTGTCCAAAATGTCCTATACATGAACAATGTATGTCTGATTGTAAACCACGTGAACAAGGTTGTAAAAAAGAAGAGAAAGGTTTATTTGTTGAACTACGATATCTTCAATTGCATGGTAATGATTTTAAAGTTTTTTCTTTTAAAAAAAGGAAATCCATGTTTTTACTATACATTTAGATATTGATGTTCCTGAACGTGTCATGGAACGACGTCTTCTTGGTTTAGTTCGTGATTTAGAAAAAGAAAAAGAAGAATCTTTGAATCAAGAAGCTCTTGTTAAAAAACAAACAGATATATTAGTAAATCAATTTCATAATAATGCAACACAATCAATTGCATTTTCTGAATCTCAATCTAAATTAAAACGTGAACGAGCTAAAGCTGATGCACTTAAAACTATTTCATTAGCTCGAATTAATGGTTTAGCATCTATGTGCACAACATTAGGTATTACGCAAGCAAAACATATAAATTCTGTTGAATATTTACAGACATTAAAAGATTCAAAAGATAATATTACATACTCAATTGACTTCACTCATGCTATTTTACAAAATTCAAAATTAACATAATATGTGGGATTGAACACAACAATAATATTTTGCTTAAGTCAGCATTTCATTTTATTGAACAGTAAAGAAGAGCTTGAAATGAACTATTCTTCTTGAAAGAATTAACATAAGGCTATATTAAAAAATCTCGAATAGTTATAGCATTTTCATTTTTTTCGAGTGTGCTCATAGATAATTTTCAATTTTTTTTGTTTAATAATGTTAATTATGATTGTGAGTGTGTATAATAAATTTTTTTTTAAATTTCACTACAGTTATGGTTAAAAAGTTACTTTATGATAGAGATCCACTAGTTTATCGTGAAATCGGACCCAACGGATTCTGCATCAGAATTTGTATATATTAGTCTTCACTCATGAGATTTTATGTTAGCTTCAATTCTAAATCCTCATTTACAAAGTATTTATCAAACATTCTCGTTACTGTTGAATGAGGAATATAAATACATGAAATACTATATAAGCATATGTTACATATTGTTAACATATCTATTTTCCTATAATTAAATATTTGTTTACTATTATAAAGGAAATGTTAGCTGCATTTATCATAGTCTGATTATCAAAGTTATCATATATTCGATATAATCGTATCATCTTGACTCAATGAAAACACTAACCGAACTGTGATGTAGCTTATATATGATCGCTATTTATTCAAACCACACAAGGAAAATGATGTTATTTTAAAGTGAGTATGTTTGGTGATTTACTCATAGCACCACGTTTTCATCATCAAGTGAACAACTTAGTTCAAATAATTCAACTGAAAAATCATCAATATCATCTGATGGTTGTGTCTTAGCAATTTATAAAAAACCACATGAAAACTCTCTTCAATAAGTAACCTTATAGCCATCGATTTATTAGTATTGTTTTGCATGGAACCTCACATATCAAAGCAAGTGAGAATTTGATGAATCCAAATATCTTCATAAATTTACCAACAAAAGATTGATTATCCCATTGATAACTACAAATGCACAGTTGAGATAGAAAAATGTTCGTCATTGATTGTAATTGCCTAATCATACAGTCGATTTCTATTCATTGCAATAATTCATATTTGTCCAGTATTGATGGTGGTGCTTTAATATTCATACGTGTTATATCTGATTTATAACGTGCGATTGCTCAGGAAAAGCTTTTTAATGAGTAGAAATTTTAGTGAAATATTCTTTCTATTAATAATGCACTTAGTTCAACTTCAATGCATAAATCAGTCATATGATAACTATTACAGAACTGTTTATATGCATTTTCTTTATAAAATATTCCAAAAAAAAATACATCCCGATATTGTTCAGCTAAGTCAATCTTCAGATTTCCAGTCTTTGATAGCTATTGTGGATGCAATAGGTATGCGAAGTCGACGAGCTTCTTCAAATGCTGCTCAACACATTGGTATTTGTTCAAATTGAGGTGAAAACATTTAGACAAATACAGTATTATCATAGATCAATCTTCCAACAGTTGAACCATCATCAAGTGTCAAATGAGAATAGTACATTTATTTTCATCGTCAATAAGATTGACATTATTGTTCTCAATCTATGACTATCTTTTTCTTTTGTGAAGGTGACGTCTCTACAACAACGGCACTAGAAATAATTACTTCATCAGCAATATTGTTATTCGACAATTCACACTCCGTCGTTGTCTTTTTCTTCATAAAAAGAAATGAAAAAAATAAAAGGAACAAGCGGAAAAGGAATAGAAAAAGTTATTGAGAATATCATCATCCTTATACAACGCCAATTCACATTTCATAGATTCTAAAATTGCAAGGTGATGATGAGGAACCAATACTATTCGATAATTTTTCAAGTTTCAACTTCTTTGTTATTCAGTGATATTTTTTGTTTTCAAGCAAAAATGGCATTCTTGTGGTGTTTACTAGAGTGAAAACGCACACGACATGGTATCGTAAATTTCTAAGGAAAGCGACTTTAAACATTAACTCAGTATCTTTAAAATGCAGACGCCTTTAGAAAAGAACATATGACGTTGCTTTTACACCAACTCTATTTTTCAATATCTCGCTATTAAAAGTGCTTACATATAATTGTGCGCCATCATGTGACAGTACTAAAAGTTGTAGCAACCGAAATAATTTCAACATTATATGGTGATGTAGTCTCTACTGATCAATATGATCTAAATAGACACTCCTTTACATGAAACTAAAATGACACTATCAGACGAACCATAATTATCCGAATGTATTATGCATAAGAAAATCTACGCATTATCATGTAATAAATGTACTTCAAAGACATTCCCAGCATCTTATATCATTTATTAAAAAGAAAATAGTCACATTTTTAATACTATTGTCTCAATTCTAAGATGGTTGCCATGTCCATGTACCATATGAAGGATCTTGAGTAAAAACACGAACTACATCCGTGTGATCACATGGATTACAACCTACAGAATCTTTTTCTTGTTGTCTACAACAAACCCATCGGCCTTCTATAATATTACCACCAACATAGTATGCTCGATGGTTTTTGCAGCCACCATTTGTGTATTCATCAAATTGTTGATTACAACGAGTACATGTTTTGAAACGGCTTTGTCCAGCTTCAGCACTTATAGCATCACGTGCATCATCAAGTAAACAACGTAATTGAAATAATTCAGCTGAACAATCATCAACAACATCTGGTGGTTGTGCTTGAGCAAGCTTTCGTACAGCTTGCATAATGACATCAATCTAAAATAAGTATATACATCACAAATTATCATCTATAAATTCTTCAGATTATTTTTACTGTTGGCACACCGTTGATCAACGTCTCCAAAGCACTATAGGAGAAAATGTCATATTGAGGAAATCCTTGAATTGCTTCAAGCATCCATTGTTCCATTTGAATATTGCCTTCTGTTCGTATAATAACAAATGCTTTTCCACGTTTAACAGCATAGCGAAATTCAAGTTGACAATTAGCCGACTCAATATAAGCTTTAGATATAAAGACAAGTAATACTTTAGCACATTCCACACCTGACAAAAAATGCAAGTATTATAAAAAGAAATGAAAATTTTCATTAATGAATAAACCTGTAGCCATTGCTTCATTAGTATTGCCTTGCATGGAACCCCAAATATCAAACCATGTACGAATTTCACGCATTGACATATCTTCATAAAATTTCCGAACAAGATTTTGGCTATCCCATTGATAGCTACAATAAAAAAAAGATAATCATATGATAAAGTTTCATTGTCTTCGTCTCAATTACCTTATCATACAATCGAGTTCTCTTCGTTGCGGTAATCCATATTCATCAAGTAAAGGTGTTGGTGCTTTCATATCCATACGTGAAATTGAATGATGAATATGTGCAAAATTAAGCTTAGCACTTGGTTCTTCCAGTGTGACACGAACTGGTTGTCGATCAGTCATTAGATTCATAGTACGCGGTTTACGAGGTGGTGGCCATGTTCGTAATTTACTTTTACACTCCTCAATCTTCTCTTTTACTACTTTCATCTCTGCTTGTTCACGTTCAGCTTGACTCGGAACTGGTCGACAGGCTACCTTTATGTTTTTTTTTTGTTACAAGAAAGATTTTAATTAAGAATTTATTTTCATGACTTACTTCAACTTCAACACGTAAATCAGTCATACGATTACTATCATAGAATGGTTTATATGCATTTTCTCGATCAAATATTCGAAAAAATGTACATCCAGCAATTGTTAAACCAAGCCAATCTTCAGGTCTCCAGTCTTTGATAGCTATAACAGGTACAATAGGCTTTCGAAGTCGACGAGCTTCTTCAAATGCTGCTCGACACATTGGTGTTTGTTCAAGTCGAGGTGTAAGAATTGGTACAAATACAGCACATCGTCTTACACTAAACTTTGGATCTGCTTTTGAAAGATTTTCAAATCCAACATTTAGATTTTTTGTAATAAATTCATCATAGACCAATTTTCCAACAGTTGAACCATCATCAACTGTACAAATTAGAATAGTACATTCATTTATACCATCAATAAGATTGACATTATCGTTATTTTTTTCAATCTATGAATGAGATTTAAAAGTTTTATCTAAAGTTGTTTCTTAAACATACTTTATCTGGATCAATGACATTTTTGCTATTTTTCTTATTCTTTTGAGCTGAAATAACATTTGATAATTCTGTTATAACATTTTCAGATATGCTATCATTTGTCAATACCATTGATCGAACAGCACCAGCTGAAATGGCACCTAATGCACCATAAGGTTGAAAATTTGATTCAGTTAAAATGGCAACTATTGGTTTACGAAAATCTTTTGCATAGTTGATAGTCTCCAAGCAAAAGAATGTTCTTTGATATGCTCGACTAATAAGAACTATAAATACATCACACCATCGAATAAGATTAGCTCGAGCAACTATCGATGGAGGTGTTGTCTCAGTAATAATATAACATGCAAAGTTGTGATCTGCAAAACCCTTTCGTAATTTTTCGGCAATATTTTGTTGATTACTATGACACGTAATAAGAACATTTTTTACAGCTAAAATATAAGATCTCTAATAGAGAATATATAGGTTAACTTTTGCTTGACAAAGATTACCTGTGGACATTTTTGGTGCACTTGAAGCACTTTTTGTTGTTTCTTGTTGTTTCTGTTGTTGTTGTGATGGTGGTAATGTAGATGAAAAAGCTGCGTTAGAATTGAGTTGTGCGTCAGCGATACCGTTATTTGACGCCCCGCAACCCATTGAAGAATTTTTTAGTAATTGAAAGCGATGGAGTAACAGAAAGAGAAGAAAAAAAAACGAGAAAAAGAAATTTGTAAAGAATTACATAAACGATACGTAATAACAATTCGTTGTTTGTTTGACGTTGACAATTGCCATCATATTTCTTAGTTTTTTTTTCAAGGGCATGCTGTCTTTTTTAACGCATCTAAAAAAAGCAACACTGGCCTAGATTTGAAATATTTTTTTCAAAAAGAGTTCGCTAGGGTACCTAGTAAGCCAATCAACCAAATGACTCATTAACTTCTACGATACTGTGCACCAATTGATACTATCAATTTGCGGCCAAAAATGACGATCGATTAAAACCAAAGTTTTCTCGTAATATGTCTCTAGCTACATAGAATGTTACTATCCCAAAATAATTTTTAGATTTTTTGAAAGTCCTTCAAACTCTTTATCGCTGAAGGTATTACTTCAAAAGTCTAAAACACTAGCCAAAAAAGAGTTAGTCAATACCATAAATTTAAGCAAGTCTTAGTCATATTCATCTATTCTGATCCGAAATTGGTCTCTATACATTCTAGATTTGTCTCAATTGAAAATTAGACTTCAGACTCCTGATCAAAATCAAAACTTGAGTCAGCTACTCTACACATGAAATATCTTCGAATTCGAAGGTTATCATACATCAACGCCTTGATCGAACAATAATTGTCATATCACGAGCATGTGTTAGGCTCCATATGCCGATTTTACGCACCATATATATACTTTATTTTTAAATATAAATACATAGATCCGTATAGTCTTTCAAGCACTATAAGGTGCCCTACCTACCACATTATTTTCGATTCATTTAATCGCCAAGAAAAATGTCGTTTGTATACAAAAGTTTTGCGAACGAAGTATATTGATAAATTCATGTATGTATATTCTAGACTTTACAGCAAAATTTGACATTTTTTAAACATATAACTAGAGACACGAATATTTTCTCTTTATTCTAACAAAAATCTCGTTGCCATTCCTTATAACAAATAATTTTCTGACATTTGAAAAATGAAATTTTGTATTCGATTAACCAGTAGAAGAAAAACATATAGATTGACTGCATATAATTAACATTTTAGTTTCTCCTTTTGCATTGCATTAGAAAAAAAAACTACAAGAGATCTAGCTTTACATAGCAAGAGTTCATACGAGTATGTGTTTTATACTTTTTAATGAACTCGGCTCAAAGAATATGATCCGTATTGCGACTGTTTACGATGCCGTATTACTGGGGATAGGATTACGAGAAAATACGGTCTGCTTACTGTTGTAAAGTTACCGCTTTGTTACGGCTCACTGACGGAAAATGGGCTGTAAACCAGATATAAAATCGATCTAAATTTTCACATCCGGCACAGGCCTGAGTAGAACATATCACATAGGATCCGGGTCAGTCGCTGATGGAGCAATCGATCTTAAATCCATACCGATATTGGACTGACTAGTTGTCGTACTATTCTATCTGTGGTTAATAATATTTGACACAATCAACTTTTAACAAAGTTTCATTAAACATCCTTGATGAGATGATAAGAGCAAAAAAGAATTAATAAGACACACCGATAACGATCAATCTACTGGCAAACCGGCAGATAACCAGTATCAGTTCCATCTCTACCATAAACCATATCTATTTTAATCGGCCTAAAATAAAGTTTCGTCGAAACTATTGTAATATTTGTAAATCTATATTTAGTCCTAATGTTAATTCTACGTACAACCTTCGTTGTACGTCTCGACCAATTGCTGTAGATGTTTCAATAGTCCTATGTATCCTTTTACATATATCATTTCAATGTTAATTTTGTAATTACTCGGCAAAAATTAATAGTAATATCACTTGGATATTTTACCTTTGATATACTTTTCTTAGATCATCAAAGATTTCGGATGAGCATTCTGGATAAACTGCATTGTTTTTATTATTTTGAAACCCTTCCATTGTAAATATCCCTGAAAAATCAGTATCATTTCTGGGCAGTTTTTCTTGCAGCAAATTTTTGTATCAACCATTGTGTATAAGCAACATACCGTTGTTTGAAGCCTCTCTATCTGCCTAGGAGAGGAAGACCAAGCAGACAGCATGAAAATGAAAGGTCATTTGCTCTATGTACTTTTTTCTTTGATATCAATTTTTTTTTATCTCCTAAATTGAACACACTGCAGGCAAATTGATATAACTGAGTTCATTTTCAAGGTGGTTATTTAAATATTACGAATTAGATAATGATTTAAGAATCAATATTAAACAATCTTATAAACAATCAAATCCATTACTATTCTGGAGAGGTTATCAAAACTAAGTTTCATGTTTAGCATTGGTTGCTCGTCGTCTTTGTCGACTCTCAGATAATTCACTGAGTGTCAGTCTTCTCTTGATCGTAATACTGAAAGCGTCGTTTCTTTCTGTCAGGTTCATAAAAAATGTTTTTGAACAAAAATCAAAAATTAGATTTTTTTTCTCTTAATCTCAATGTCTTTCTATTTCTAGATTTTTTAATGTAACATGAACTATAAATACCAGTTTGATTTGCACCAACTTGAAAAATCTTTTCTACAGTGAACGTTTTTTTTCTTCAACTTCTATTCTTATATACTGTCGTACATACGTACGAAAGAAACACCTCTGTATAAGTGAGCATTTTAAAATGCTGCTTTCGATGTTCATATTAAAGAGTTTTTACTATATTAGTCTACACGGATTTCAGTAACTTCTTGAAATTGCTCTAAACACCCAAAATTTGTATTCGATTATTTAGACTATCCGTAATGTACAATGTTCCTGATTCATTGAGGAATATTCCACCCGGCCCACTTAACTGTGAAGCGCTACTTCTGCTACCGCCATTTTCAGCAACTATGAGACCAGGTATACCACTCGATGAGTTCGATGAAATCACTCACGTACAAGTTTTCATTACTGTTGACAAATAAATAATAGGAACTGCCAATTGTTGATGTATTTAGAACGCTTCCTTCTACACCTGTGATTCCGACAACTGTGACTGGATTTGTATTGTTTTTGAATAACTTTATTACTCGATAATTCATCGTGTCCGAGATGTAGATATATTTTTGAGTAACAAAAAAACCACTAGGATGAAAAAGGAGACGAGTAGTATCAGATTCATTTTGAATAATAGCTATAGCCGTAGTTGAATTAGGTCGGATTAAAACGATATCGATCGTTATGAAAATCACCGATGTATAGGGTATCATTATTTGAAATGCTTATTCCTTGGTTTGTATTGAGAGTAGATAGAAATGATCCAACTGTACCATTTGTCAATCCTGCGACCGTGGTGATATTCTGAGTCCAACGTGCAGACGATGACAGATTTCGTTGTGCCGAACACACATACAAGTATCTAGATAAACTCGTTTTTTTTTCAAATTACATCAACATTTTCTATTATATTATTCAACTCTCTATATTTGTGTTCTAGAATGTTTCTAAAAATTCTTCGTTATTTAAATCGCTGAAGAAGATTCTGATTGCTTATTTTCTTTCGATGGGAATAAATGTGCTAGATATAAAAATTCTCAGCTTCTTCTTCATAATTCATTTTAGATAACATTATAGCTGTTTTAGTAATGATTCTTCGATGAAAAGCCTTATCACAAGACTGTAACTGCATTTTACTATTCATAGGTTCGTATCTTTAAATTTTCGTTTTCTTTTTTTGCTATCCAAGTTATCGCTTTGTTTTCTTCGTCTATTATGTTGATATAAAATCATAGCAAATGTGTTCAGAGACATCTATCGTTCATATAAAAGAACTTCTATATTGGTCATATTTCCAGTTCTAGAGACCAACTAATGCTCTTGTGAGATATTGTACTTCAGACTCTGAACTAGTTAGCAGACGTTAATCTCGGTTTTTAGATTGACTTTCAAAAAACCAAATACCTCACATTGTATCATTTTTTTTTTTTAGTTTAAATAGTATTGATTAATGTCCTCACAGTTCTGCAATAACGAACAAAAGCTTTTTTCTTCCTGACGAAAAACATCATGCAAAAAAAAACTGATCACAGACAACATTCATATTATCATTTAGATGGTAGATTTGCTCTCTTCTGTCTAATGTCTTGTTTGACTTAGAGAAGATTTCAATAGAAATGTGTGCATAGGTACAAAAGGTTTTCGAAGTTGACAAGCTTCTTCAAATGCTTCTCGATACATTTATGTTTGTTCATTTTGAGGTGTAAGAATTGGTACAAATAAAGTACATCGTCTTACACTATACTTTGTATCTGCTTTTGAAAGATTTTCAAATCCAACATTTAGATTTTTTGTGATAAATTCATCATAGACCAATTTTCCAATAATTGAACCATTATCAACTGTACAAATTAGAATAGTGTACATTCATTTACACCATCAATAAAATTGACATTATCGTTATTTTTTTCAATCTATGAATGAAATTTAAAAGTTTTATTTCATACTTTATCTGTATCTCTGATATTTTTGCTATAAGTCTTATTCCTTTGAGTCGAGATAACATCCAATGCATCATAAGGTTGAAAATTTGCTTCAGTTAAAATGGCAACTATTGGTTTGTGAACATCTTTTACATAGTTGATAGTCTCCAAGCAAAAGAATGTTCTTTGATATACTCGACTAATAAGAACTATCAATAAAACACACCATCGAATAAGATTAGCTCGAACAACTATCAATTGAGATGTTGTCTCAGTAATAATACAACATATAAAGTTGTGATTTATTAAACCTCTGTGTAATTACTGTGATAACTAACAAGAATTTTTTTTACGGCTAAAATTCAACACATTCAATTAAACATATAGTTTAGCAGGGATTGTCTGTGGACATTTTTAGTGCACTTGAAGAATCTTTTGTTGCTTCTCGTTGCTTGTGCTGTTGCCGTGATGATGGTAACGTAGATGCATGTGAGACATTAGAATTGAATTCAGCGTCATCAAAATCGTCATTGGACGCACCGCAACTCATCAAAAAATTTGTTTTGTGATTGTGAGCAATGGAGTAAGGTTTAGTGAAGAAAAAAAAAAAACAAGAGAAATTTGTAAAGAATTGCGTCAATGATGCGCAATAGCAATTCATTGTTAGTTTAACGTTTGTGATTGTCGTCATTTTTCTTTTGTTTTTCAAAAGCATATTGATTTTTTTATTACGTGCAAAAAGAAAAAGAAGTATTATTGACCGAGAATTTGAAATGCTTATTTTTAGTCAATGAAAGAGCGCGAAACTTTTCGTTTCTAATACATTTTCTCTATATACAGATATCATGCATCCGAATAATTTGTCTGATGAATTATCTATTGATTTGCTTACACATGATTTTAATTCTCGCACATTTCTCATGTCTCTACGTCGACAAAATGAAAAACATCGAGAAATATGTATATTGGAACATGATCGTCATTATCCTTCAAAATATTCTTCATTTGATAATGTACGTGGTTTTGCTCGTATAAATCAATATCATAATTCATATTTAAATTCTTCAATATCTTCTAATATAATTAGTAAAAATGGTATAACAATTATAGATGATCTTAGTAAACAATTACTTGATGATAATTTATCAATTGTTCGTCGTCATTGGCAAAAATCAAAAATATTATTTTCTAACAAAATTAAACATTTACAATCTGATTTTAATTCACAGACAAATATATCATTGAAGAAAACAATGTGTGAATGTCAAGGAGCTCTTTTTAATTGGATTTCTAA
This sequence comes from Rotaria sp. Silwood2, assembly GCA_905329745.1. NCBI lineage: Eukaryota > Metazoa > Rotifera > Eurotatoria > Philodinida > Philodinidae > Rotaria > Rotaria sp. Silwood2. The sequence goes on along the minus strand of CAJNSZ010000917.1, from coordinate 16,615 downwards.
ACATCGATTGAGATAATAAAAAAAAAGAAAAAGAGATTGTAGGTTTTCTATGAATTTAATGTACATCTAAAATTCGAAGTAAGATTAATTAATATAGAGTTTGTTTTTATATATCAAAATACAACGAGAATGAAAGCTCACGGTAAAAGTTCTTATCCGACAACATGAAAGTCATAAGATTATGAATGTTTTAACTGTATGAATACATATCAAAGCTATTAAATATGCAGTAAAATCAAGTAAATAAAAACCAATTTTTTCTGAAACGTTATCTAAAGTTGAGAGTTTTTATCGATTGAGTATATATTCAATATGATCTTGATTATGATGACCATTCAAATTTATAACAATCAGAGATGAAATCAGTACCGGTTCGGCATACTCAGACTGATACTAATAGATTTCTAATAATAAATCGCAAAATAAAAACGAATAATTAATGATTGCATTTAGAGTTATTTCTTCTATCATCGGATGTGTAGGTTTCGACAGAAAAATGCATAAGCAGTTTAATATGACGGAAAACTAACGATACTGCATTAAATGGTAAAATGATCTAAGTTTATAATGATTCTAAATGATGCTTATTATTAAGCTCATTATATTTTATTATTTTCTCGAAAGTCACGACTTGTTCAAAAGTATTTTCTCTAATTATTTGACTCGTACTTTTTCATGAAAAATATAGTCTATTAAAATCATTCTAGACTAACTAGATGATAAGACCAAATTTTCTTGATGCACATGCACCTGTTGGTTAATCTATCTAAATTCATGTTTCAACAGTTACATGATATAATATTCTCAAATAATCAACATACATAGTTAATTAAAACCATCTCATTTATTAACTTTAGTATCATCACTCATAGAATAATGACAAATACTTAACATGCTATAAAACAACAAACATGAAATCCAGAAAAAAAGAAAAAAAATCAGTCAATGAGTTTCGAATATGATAAATAACAATATAATATATTATTCGTTCTATGCACGTTTTATTAGTATTTCTTCTTCAACTCATTTACATTTACTGATCATCAACAGATAACGATTGTGTGTGCTTGACTCATTGTGATCATCAATCATGATCGATTTTTGAATAAAAAAAGATACAAGCAATACTATCAGAGAAATTTAGATTTGTATCTTGCCAAATAAAACATAGCAATCTGATCAAACAGAAGTCTTGCAAAAGAACAAATCTTCCTCATACTTTTGATCTAATTAGTTCTTTCGTGCAGAAAAAGACGTCATCATCATCATCATCATCTCTTGAGTAATTATATCAAGTACTTGAAGTATTGTGACATACATTTTCTACTAAGAATTATTAGTACGGTTGAAACATACATATTAATACTTTCAGTCAGTCAAAATCAATCATATTCTTTGTTATTCTATTTTTAACATGTATGTTTTGTCTTTGTATAGGATTTTCATGTTTTTTTTATTCTCATAAATATTTTTTTTTCAATGAATATTTTATTGAATAAATAACCTATGTATAGATTATCACGATTTAGATTTTTTTTCTCTTTTTAGGTTTTATTTTCATTTAGACAAAAATTTAACCTAAGCGTTCATATACTAATGATCGGAAATTAAAATAATAATAAATCATGATATTCAGAGTTGAAGTCTTAATGATTATTGATTATCAAATGTTAAAAAGTCAGCTCAAATGCAAATTACAATAAAAATTGCACGTCATTTTTATATATGAAAAATTTGACTTATATATATATATATATGAAATCCCACAGGAATTCATCGAAATTGAATATATTCGCTTTGACTTGGAAATATACAATAAGAGTGGGTGTTAAACCGGCTCAAGTACGGAAACAACAATATCTTCGACGCTTTGTTCATTTCCTTTTTCTTATTTTCTTCTAGTAGCTTTCTTTGTTATTCATTCATCATTAATGACACTCTTCTGCTTTTTTTTTGTCTTAGTTTATTTTCGCTTCTTAGTGTTATCACTATCAATCTCTTGACCTTGAATTTTTAAACAATAAGACGGGAAGGAAATAGTATGATACGTAAATGAATCAGATAATTAGTTTTTTCTTCGAGAGTGTGTGTGTGTGCATAGACACATGACAATCAAAATACTCAGAGATTGAAGGAGGAGGAGAAAAAGAAAGAAAGGGAAATTGAGACGATAAAGTTAAGAGAAAGAGATCTACTGAGAATTCGTCTTTAGATTACTCACGTTTCTTTTGACTTCTACAACAATTGTAATAGTGTTTAAGTAGGAAAGAATAATACAATTAAAACAAAAATCTCATTTTAAAGAGATGATGTCATAGAAACTGTTACAAGAAAAAAAAAATCCTACTACACACTAGATCAAATAGCTAAAAAAAGGAAACAAATCGTTTTTTATTATTTTCTTTTGTAAGATTGAGAAATATTTTTGTTGACATTTGAACTCGTCATTCTTTATATTTGATTTTATTTTCACCAGTTGCGTCAATAACAATAAGTGACGTATTTTGAGAAGTCAAGAAAGAAAAATAATAAAGAATAACATACAACCAGAAGAAGAGAGAGAGAGAGAGAGAGAGAGAAAGAGAAACTAGAGAAGAAAAAAAGAAAAAAGAATGGTGGATCTATCATAATGTGATGGTCTCACGACAAGAACTAAGAACGACTCATCAACTTCGATTGGTATTACCACAAATTCTATTGTCATTAATCAATTTTAACTAAAAATTTTACTTAGACGATCATGAAAGTAAAACGATTATTAAATTCTTTCTAATATTCAAATAAAAATATTTTTTTTTTCAATAGTTATGGTGCCTGCTTGTCGTTTTCCTTATTATTACAACTTCAGCGGTAAATATTTATTTTCATTTTTTTTACTATTATTTATTTATTCCAGTCATACATTTATTTGAATGATAATAACGATGCTTTAATCAATTATCCAAATGTAAAAAATTTTCCATCATCAACTTTACAATCAACATATAACATGCAACAAAATCGATATAGACGATCATCAATCGTCAAACGTTCACAACGTAATGCAAATATTCTTTATCGATATTGTCGTCGAAATGGTCAAGCACCCAATTTTTGTTTAAAATATGCTGTAAGAATGATATTTGCTACAGGTCATTGAATGCATATGATATACTAATTAATAAATAATATTTTGCTCCAAAACCAAAACAAAAAAAAAAAAAAAGTTCAAAAATATAATTTTTTTGTTTTTGTTCCACAAAAAAACAAAAACATTTTTATCTTTTATCAGATATGATCTGACAAAAATCACCATCATATCCATTTGAACATGTACATCCTGAATGATCATTAAGACATATACCGCCATTTAAACATGGACAGATTCTATCTATATGTTGATCACATAAATGACCAGTAAAACCATGATAACAATTACAAAACATATAATGATATCCTTCTCGTTGTTGGGATAAACATGTACCATGATGACATGGATTTTGATGACAACCACAATGTAAATCATTTATAGAACATTTTGATAAACTTAGGTCAGGTAGAATATGGTTAGATGTACTACATGACATTTTCATATAAATATGATGATGATAATGATTTTTTACATCAATAGAACCATCATTTCGAAGAAAATTAGGAGAAAGAAGAATACATTCTAAAAAATAAATAAACATATTGATGGAATATATATGAAGCAAAAAAAAAATACATCGAATCTTATAAGATACTATTTTATTGATCGTTGCAATTGAAAAATGTTTGGATAAAATTTGATTATTTATTCTTTCATTCAAATCGTGTAATTAGATTTTTTTTTTACAATTGAATCTTAGTAGATTACATATTATCAATAAATGTTATGTGATGGTTGATAGATGTTAATACTTATGTGTTACAATATGTGTGAAGGACGACAACGAACGATAAAAATCTAAGTTCATAATCCCTTTTCTAAGCCGTTGACTGTTACAGATAAACACATTTGTTATGATTTATAAGAACATGGAATTGTATATTTCATCGCCGAATCCTTTTTAATCATCTATGTTCGTGAACGTCGTTTCGCTGATAATTTCTAACGTTCACTATTTTTGAATATTTATCATAGATATACATATATACTGCAAGTAACATCTCAGAATATCATACTGACGAAAAATGAAGATGTCTAAATTTTCAAACGAAAATATCATTGTGTATTGACAAATTACATCATTCTTCCTGAAATAGTATGTACCAATACTCCTTTCACTTTTGTCTATACTTATTTATTTCATCCCTTCAGAGGAAAAGATGACAGCTGAAAGAAATATAATTAGAAAGCGGTTTTTTTGTTGTATCAGTATCTATTTTTACTCTACGGGGAACAATCAACTTATATGTTAGAAAAGAAAAAGTTCATCAAATTCTCGAAGATTTTCTTTTGTATTACTTGACGACATTTAGTAGTGACATCATCCTCATTGGATTTGACCTTCTTATTAGTTCATTACTTTGATACTTCACATATAATAAAATAAAATTAATCAAGACAGATATTTAATTATCTACAGTATCAATGAAAAGTTATATTAGATTTTGAATGGATATAAATAATACAAAAGACTAGAACCCATTAACTGACATAACAAATGAAATATTAAATAAGAATGTGATTGTTTGTTTTCTTAAACTTACGAGATTGTCTTTCAATAAATTCAATACCCTAAACAAAAAAGAAATCTTTTTCTAGTTTAAAATTCAAACAATGATTTTCGTCTACGAACAACACAATTAATTATTTTTGAACATAAATATTGACATTGAGTTTCGGATATATGACGAAATGTATGAATCATTCCTTGATTATGTTTACTTTTTTAAAAAACAATCATAAATAACAATATTTCAAATAGACAAAAAAAAATTAACACTTACTGTTGACCTTGACCAACATATTTAAAACTACATAAAGGTTGATGATGTCGAAGGAAAAGTTCATTATGACTAATCTTTACATGACATGATCGTTTAACAAATACAGTCCATCCTTTACTTGGTAGAAGATCCCATGGTTTAGCTGAACGTAATAAACGACATCGATTTCGATATAAGCCACGAGCCTTCAATATTACTTTTATATTCAATTGAATAATACAAAAAAAAAAAAAAAAAAGGAAATTTAATTATTTACTTGATATTGTACAGCCGCACAATGACGAACAGACGAACAAAGTTCTTGACAAGGTAAATAAGATATACCAATTAATGTATATGATTGAAATATAATTGATCTTGATCTAAGAGCACGTTGCCATGGTAATCTATTTAAAACAAAATTAAACACAAGAAAACATTAAATCGAAAAACAATAATATACGAATCATAATCACAATGAACAATTGACACTCGTGTTTGTGCCGTATGAGATAAAGAAAATATTCCTGGACAATCAGCAAATGTTGAATAAACATTATTTGATCGATATGGATGAGATATCGAATGTTTATTATTATGTCGAAATAGATGACAACGATGATATCGTCTATTATATGTTGCCATTGAACATAAATGATTACTTGAACATTTATGTTCACATATTTGTTCATTATGAATTGAATGTTCAATACGTAATAAATGATGTCCTACAGATGGTTGATGATGACGAAGATGTATAAGACAATGAGAAGGAATAGATGACCAAGCATAAATATGATAAATAATAATTATTAGAATGAGAATGACATATAGACAGTTGTACATTGAGCATTTCGAATTTATTTTTAAATGTAACCATGGAATCTTTTTTGTTTGTACTTTTTTCTTATAAATGTATTATAATGGATTGCTTTTCTGTTTTTGTTGCATTAGAATAATATATATATTTGCAGTTCTTTTAAGCAATGATAGTTCATTTCTAAGAATGTTTGATAGCAAGAAAAATTAGTCTCTTGTGAATATGCATTCCACATCTGTTTTGGTTTTGTAGTTTAAACATACAAATGATAGCGATTAAACCTGCAGCATTTATCGACAATAATCTTTGCTCAAAGTTAAAACTCATATAGTTCATATTTGTCATATAAAGGAGCATTTAAAATATTTTCATTTATAGATTATCTTCTACCATTGACTTAGATAAGTAACAACGACATGATAAACCATCTATATATCATATTGGAAACAGTAACGGATCCAGATGGAAGGCGAAGTCTATGAGATTTACATATTTGTATCAGGCAAAATTAAACAGAGTTATGTAGTCATATTAAGTTGTGTGAGATTTTAATTCTAATGTAAGTTGTAATCTGAAGATCTAGAGTTCGACACTACTTTCAACAGAAAAACAAAGTCAAGTTTAGGAAGATAAAAAAAATAGACTGAACTTATGTTTGGTTTCTGAAGAGTATTTTTCAAGATTCATCTTCTAATGATGATAAACAATTTATAGGTGTAATTATAATTTAATTAAACATGTCTAAAACAATGTAATGCTTTTTTTTATTTCAATTTGATTGAAAACGATTACTTCTATTTATTTATTTTTTCTAATTTTACTGAGAATGAGAAGCAAGAAAAATTCTACTTCATTTCGTGTCGGCTAAAATGAGTAGTCTACAATATCGAGTTTACGATTATTTCTAATATTAATATAGGTTTTCAATACGTATCAGACCGGACAAAGAGTGTGAAAAACTACACATCTGCCCGATCAAAAAATGGAAGAGAGGGATGGAGTTATGTTTGGTTAATGTAGGTTCTTCTAAGAAATTTATCTGCTTTTTTTGGTAGATTTGTTTCAAACATTCATTTTCTATGGATGATAAAGAATTCATTAATGTAATTATTATTTCATAAGACATTTCCGAAGCAATGTAGTTCTATTCTTATGTTACAGTGATGTAGAATTAAGTAGAATATATCATGTTTAAAAATATCGGTATGTGTCAAATTGATTTCAATATAAATGATAATTAAAACTCATTTCTAAATAAAATAAAAAAACTATTTCGTGGTTTTGCGCCTAATCTAAAACGAATTTTGCCTGTGACATATACAAATAGTGTGCATTTCTCAGTATTTTAAAGTTTATAATGTTTGTATTCTGAAATGAACGATTCGAGAGAAAAACAACAAGTGATATTTATAAATGCCGTAATTCATGCTCTAGATTATATTCGATGCAATGTTATGTTCTTCTTGACTATCAAAGTTATTCTTTGGCTAATTTATGCAATGCTACTAGTGACAATAGTTATAGACGAGTGAAATTTTTACGCTATTAAAGCTGATAAAATCATATTTTACAAAATACTATAGATAGAAATCGTCTGAATGAAAAATTATAATAAATAATGCGTCTATGCGTTCAACAAATTTCTTCTTGGACTTGTTTTAAACGAGAAGAGTCAATTTTAGAGTCAAATTATTTTTTTATTGTGAATAAAATACAAAAACAAAACATATTATAACATGAATGATATTATTTCAAACAAATCAAAATCAATCTTTAACTGAAAAATGTATCCAAAATTTGATCACGATAATCGTACTTATCCTATATTATCTTGAAACAATATTAGTCACAGGTTGCTGCAATGTATTGAAGTATGACCCACGATTCAGCGTTATGAGTGTCTGTTACCAATGATGATAATGAATATGAGATAGATAACATCGCAGAAAAATTCTCTCAATCTTACAACTTATGTTATACATGAAATTGATTATATATTGATACTTCACTTCTCAAATGAAGTTTCAATCTATAACCAAATATAGACAAGAGATGAATAGTAGAATCTTATAGAATATTGAACTATCTTTAAGAGCTATTGCACAAAAAAGACGACTCAAATACGTACTATGTGCTCAATTAATGTCGCAGATTTCAATGAAACATTGTCTATATGTAGCTCCAAGCGAGATGTGAAAATGTCAAAAATTTCACCTTCTAAAAGTCCTCTCCTGTTGAGATATAGAAATCATAACAGAAGTTCTATCATGTAAAATCTGACGATAACCAATGCAGTATCTATTCATTGTATATTTCGCCATTTTTTGACAGCAATATTTTTAGTCATAAAATTTTGTGGATATACTATTCATCCCTTGAATATAGATCTTGCAACCGAATAGACGCTTAGCACATCTTGTATAAGTATCTTGGTGTTTTACGGTGAAAATGATATAATGTAATTTACCGTATTAATTTGTAATGCATTGGTAAAATGTTGGAGTGCCTTCTCTCCAATATCATTTCCTGCAAGATCTAATGTTGTGAGTGTCTATATTGAATTAAATTGATGAAGATGTGATAGATGACTAAGGAACGTATCTTACTGTATTATTTAGTAATGCATTAGCTAAATATTGTATACCTGTATTTTGGATGTTATTCGATTGAATATACAGTGTCTTAAGCGTCTATCAAAATAGTAATGTTGGATGAATGATCTATAGAAAAAAAAAGACTGTCTAACTTTATTGATTTGTAATGCGTTGGACAGATAGTGCAATCCATCATTCCCGAAACTATTATTGCCGACATTCAGTATTATGAGTGCCTATATTAAATAAAAATGATGAATATATGAGAGAAGACAAGAGAATTCAAATAACTGTGTTCCTCTCTAATGCATTAGCTAAATATTCCATTCCGTTATTACCAATATCAGTTCCGAAGAGATTGAGTGTTGTAAGTGTCTATGCTCAATGATGACGTTAAGTATACAAAAACTGAGCAGAGAGCTTCTTTTACAGTGTTAGTGTAGAGTGCTTCAGCTATATATTGTATTCCATTATTGCTAATTTTATTTCTAGCAAGAGATAACGTTGTAAGTGTCTGTGGAAAATAGTATTGTTGAATGCATAATTGGTGTTTTCAAACTTTGACTCACAGCATTAGTTTTTAATGCATGAGCCAAATATTTCGCTCCTGTTTCGTCGATTCTGTTATTTCTAAGACAGAGCAATGTTAATGTCTGCGTAAAAGCAATAGTATTGGATACTACCTAATAGATAATTATAAAATTTTTCTTACCATGTTCATTTGTAATGCATCAGCTAAATAGTTAACCCCTTCAGCAGCAATCAAGTTTTGATCAAGTTTCAACATTCTAAGTGTCTGTGTTGATTATGATGAATAGATAATAGAAGACTAGATAATTTGTCTTACTGTATTCTTCTTTAATACTTCCGCTAGATCCTGAGCTCCAGTATTACCAATGTTGGCGGATTCAAGCTCAAGCTTTGTGAGAGTCTGTGTTGAATGTTTATAATGAATATGTAGTTAATAGGTGAGTGAAAAAAATTTCTCACTCTATTGCTTTCTAATGCGTCAGCTAGACATTGAACACCCGCATCACCAATTATATTATCTGAAAGTATCAGCGTCGTGAGTGTCTGTTTTGAACAATAATGTGAATTTTATGGTAAATAAGTCGAGAGTTATAGTACCGTATTGTTTTGTAATATATTAGCCAGATATTGTGTACCTTGAGCATCGATATGGTTTCCCTGAAGATTAAGTGTCGTGAGCGTCTGTGTTAAATGATAACGTTAGAAATGTAATATGTACGCAGAAATTCTCTCTCACTGTGTTCATTTTTAATGCATTAACAAAACACTGTAATCCTTCATTGCCAATTATGTTCCATGAAAGACATAATGCAGTGATTGTCTATATTGAATGATTACTTTTATTATCTATATCTTAATAGATATCTTATCTTACTGTGTTATTTTGTAATACATCAGCAAAACGTGGCAGTTTTTCTTTGTCGATACTTCCACATTGAAATTGAAATGTAGTGAATATCTATACAAATGTTAACATTCTTGTTCAAACAAAATATATTCAATAGGAGAAAAATTGATTATCAGAACGTGTATTTAGAGATTTCAATCATATATTTAATAATATGAAGTAAGATAAACATTGGAAAATATCATTTTTCATCTTTTCCTCGAAAAAAGAATTACAATTAATATTAAACAAAAATGAAATAAGAATACAAGTAAAAACATACAACAAATTCATTTGTATTGAATTGTAACTTGCAGATTAATCGAAATATTACAGTTTTAATTTATTTTAGGAAATATTAAATTTTAAAGAAACAAAAATTATACTGTAAATAGGAATGTTCAGAATTAGCTTTAGTCTCAGGATTGGAATAAAAAAAATATAAAATGTATTGAGTCTAGACGAGGACTACGAGGAGAAAAAAACTTGTTTGAATCGGAACCAAAAATTTTAGTTAAGTTCTCTATGGTTTTTTAGCGAATTATGCTATAAATCATCACCCAAAAAAGTTATATGTGTCAGCTGAATTGATCAAAACACGGGTATTTAAGACTTTTGATAGGTTTCATGCGAATAAATTCTGAGATTATTTTCTCTAAATCGGAATCAAGACGAGATCAAATTTATGTCTAAGTTCTTATGTATGAATAGCATCGAACTATTGTCGATGTAAAAATGTTAAGTCTGGGTTTTCCGCCATATTAATACTCTCTGATCCAGTCAACAAACATAAAATAATATTTGCCGTGTTCAGAAAGACGAAATATTCCTTAATTTTAAATAAAAGGATAATATTTCGCTTCTACCAAATTACACTTGATATTTTTTTGTAGATCCTTACAGAAGGGATGATGAATCCATACATGATAAAATTTTCTTGTCTTTAAAGACAATATATTTGTAAATGCATTCATGGGTAGACATGATTGTTAATCAATAGTTTGATCTTTCATAGGTTTTTTCTATTTTGGGAAAGGTAAGTTTGGTATGGAAGAATTGAACGTCTTATAAAACAGTTCATATTTTGTTTTTATTTTCAAAAAAATATCGTAGAGGATTAAGAAGGCTTAATCAATATCTTCGAAATAACCTGAAACAATCCGTTTTGTTTTTCAAATTTACAAGTATAATTTTCAAGGTACATCTTTTATTGAAATAAATGTATGTTTTCTTATTTAAAGACAAAAATAAAGATTACCTTATACCGATGATATGTACTTATGATTGCATTGAGTCTTGTGCAGACGTCATAGAGTGAGAAAAGAATCTCTAGTTGATCGAAATTGTCAAGAATTCTGTAGACAAGTTCGACTGGTAATGTATGAAGACACGGAGTAATCGTTTCAACCATGAATATAGTTTCGTTTGTAATGTGTGCGTTAGAGTTTATTACTTTTTTATTCTTACCTATTTAATGACAATGTGTCATGAAAATGTCTTGTGATTTTGCAATATATCACTTGAATGTATGGCTGGAAGAAGGAAGCGGAAAAAAAAATGGTTGTCACGTGGTGTCTTTGTTCTGTTCTTTTTTCTTTCACTTTCTCTTCGGCATTTTTATCATAGTAATAACGAAACAGAACAACAAGACAGCAATAAGTAATGTTGAGAAAGTAGAACGAAAAGGCGTAACTTGTTATTGAAGAAAAGGTACGTCAGTAGTTCTCAAGTAGTAATTTTATTTATAACTGTGCAAAATGCATATTACGCATATGAATTCATTGGAAAGTTGCTACAATATGTAAGAAAAAAAAAGAACGTTTAGTCAGCATTGAATTAACAAAATCCAATATAAACACTTTGCATCTCATACTACACAAAATATTGATAAAAATTTTTATATGAACAATGATATCGAATAAGAAATCGTAAACAAAAAGCAATAAGAATATCTGTCATAAAAAAAAACAAAAATTGCCAATCTGTATGATTTTTAAAGGTACATAGTTTTTCGATTCCTTTTTGTTTTAGTTATATTTAGAATCTGATCACTACTACTTAGTTAGTTTTAACAATGTTAAATGAGTCAAGTAAATTAGTAGAATAAGAATTCTAAATGTAAACATTTTCGAAATGATAAAATTTCAAAGCGTGCATATCAACTAAAAAAAAAATTCTTTTAATTTTGATTTTTTCACCTGACACTTTATTTAAATAACCTATTTTAACCTCTCTGAAAAAATACCATAAAATTATAGCAGTTAGAATTGGTTAGTTTCCCATGTTGGCCCATCATGGGGCCACATTGACAAAATTTTCCCCCAAGAGTATAGTAACTATTTCATGAGAAAAATGAGAACCGATAGAGTGACTATCTTGATGTCAGTTCTTCACAAAAACGCAAGTGCAGATTCTACTTGTAGCACTGTACTGTTCATCAACGATACTGCCCATCTGTATGTATCTCTCGAGTCGAATTCGTAAACAATGACTGTTAAATAGCCACCACCGAAGTAGCAATATTGTGAATAATTGTAGACCATAGATATGACCAAACACCCGAACACTTGAAGTCCCAATATGGTATTAGCGAAGAGGACCGGCTTGAAGTACTTAACAATACATGCCATTAGCGTAACACCAAAAAGTGTATAGATGAGAGTCATAAGAAGAGCAAGTGGAATCAACAACCAACAAAAGCCGGCCAACATTGGTAAGATGTTTGTAAAGGATTTGTATAAGAATCATGTAAACAGTTTTCGCGAAAATTTAGACTATTTCCCTTCCGAGAGTAATGTACTGTATTAATTTTCAACTCTCGGCCTCTTTTTAATGTTGACGATAATTACAATAACTTCTATTAATTACATAGATCATGACATAATGTTTTTTGTGAAATACACATGGCGATTCCATGTTGAATTTGCAGTAGTACTCTTTCTGCTTCCTGGCGGATTCTTTATAACTGAGTGTGAAGTTTTCATTTTGACGAAGTCCTCTTCAAGTCACAATGAAATGCGCTCGATGAATAAGCAGTGCCAAACACATTCATCTAGATTATAGCTTTCTCTTTTTTTTCGTTCTTTTCTCATAGTAAATTCGGAAGTAAGACAGCACCACTACCACTTATCTTCTTTCTCTTTTCCTGGTAGTCTAAGATCATGTAGACGGACGCGTCAGCTTTTGCACTAACTTTACTTTTACCGAAAATCATTTTAATATTGCCAAGTTATAAAAGCCTGTGACTCATTTTTTTACTAGTATATCGTACTCGAAACATTATAAGCAAATGTATAATTGATTATACTATTTTTTCGAATATCTCAAGTGCAACATTTTAGTCGAAAAAAGTTCGAGCACATCAATGTTCGGAAAAATCGGATCATTTCTCGGAAAAAATGTCATCCTATCGTTCTGAATGATACAACGGTTGAACTTGACATGTTGCATGTCATCTTCTTACAATGCCACAAGAATTTGTATAAATACGTATAGCTCTGTTCTAGATGGCAAATCTTAATCGTTTAACCACGAAAACAAAAACTTACTTAGTATTTAGTTTTCAGCTTCTTGTAGTTATAGGCTTCTCTTTGTTTGAACAGATCTTCTTACAGCTTCATAAAATGCAATTTACCAAGGCCTTCTCCTTAGTTGATTACACCAAAATTGAATGCCTCCTAGCAATGTAAGGTATGAAAATAAGGAGAAGCATAAAATTTATGAGAAGAACTAAAATTAGAGCTATTCTTCTTCCGACATTTTTATCGAAATCCAAAAATCCTTTTTTGGATACTGCTTGGGTGAACACTGAAATGATGCTGAGTAAAACATAGTTGACAAGTCGATAACCAAAAGCATTGTAGCATAGCTACGCGGAGGATTCTGGAATCGATGTGCATGTCGATTGTGCTCAACATGCATACGCGAAATGACAAATAGATGTTAGAGACAATAGTACATCAAGCCAACTATATTCATCATCGCTCTTATCTTTTTTTGGTGATATTAGGACCACTGCTATTGTCGCCATGAACAGAATGAACTAAATCAAGGTCAGCCTTAACATGCACAACAGCTGTCGGATTATTATTCGTATATTGGCCAGGGTTGTATTCGTAGTTAGGTTGTGGCATAGAATCAGGATAGTAAGTATCCCATGGACCATAATTGTGACCGTAAGGTCCATTTGGAATAGGATGGGGTTGACATGGTGACCGTAATTGCCATTTCGAATACTGGCACGATGACTAGCATTATATCGGTCATGATTGTGACTGTCAGCTTCATATAGAATAGGGTGAGGATAGTTGGTAAAATATGGATGAAGATTGTAACCGTCGTTACCATATGAAGTATAGCCAGTACAATTAGGATTATATGGATCAGGATTGTGGCCGTAGTTGTCCTATTGAATAATTCCAGAATTATCATACGTGATCGAAACACTGTTAGAGGGAGAATTGCGATAATTGTCATCATCATCATCATCGGAATCAGACCTGACATTTTGATTAATATCGTTACTATTTAGTTTCACGACTCTTCGCATTATCTTCCTTGAAGTCTTTCCCAAATCGACGCTCAATGTCTGTGTACCAGTTCTTCTTTTTTTTATATGGTCATAATCTGTTGTATAAGCGTTGAAAGCATTGTATCAAAAACATTTGCAAAATGACCACCCAACAAGATTGTACTCGAAGACCTGAGTACGTATATAATAGCGGGTTTCCAGGCCGAGTAGCAAATGATGAACGATTGCCCATGTTGTTAGTGTTTGTTCTTTTGTAACTCGATAGAGAATTTTAAAATTGAATACCCACTAGGTTCTTTTAAAATCTCTAGAAGCGTTCATACATTAAAATTTCAAGAACTCCAACTCTAGAATACAGTAAAACTCGCTCAGCAGAATCGAATTCATTAATGTTACTAAAGTTCACTTATTAGATACACTTGTTTCGAAGATTCAAAACCTCAAATTTAATAAGCGAATACTACACTATTCTGAAAATTGAGGCTGAAGCTTTCTTCAACAAAACGACATACGACTGAAAAACTCCATCATACAAGTTCCTAACAGCAGCTCAAATTTTTTAATCCTTATCAAAATTTCCTAATTTTACTCCGATTAGCAAAGTGGATGGGTGTGAATGTAGATGTTCTGTTAACCCACAGTGGATGCCATGTCCAAGTCGACACTCACACTCACTTACACATTTACCTTCGCGCCATCCTCACTCTCATTGATCCATCCACCCAACATGCCATTCATCCACTCACAGTTTCTTTATTCTGAATATCTTAAAAATTTGTAGCATTGAATGATGCAACATTCCTGGGAAAATTATGCCTTGTTTTCACGGCACTCTGAACTGCGGCATCGTATACACTGAGGCCATTTCAGGTACTTTTTCGATTAAGTCATTTTATAAATAAACAAATATTTATAAATGAATTTTTTGCTTCAATTTGAAATGACTTTTTTGTGAGAGAGAAATTCTTTGCAAATAAGTATATGATTATTTTCTTATTAGATTCATGATCATTAAAGATTCTTTAGAAAAATAAGTCAGATTCTATTTTTCGTCAATTTCCATAGTTTGTCTTTCCTCTCTAAATTTAGGATATTACAACAAGAAAATATTCTAAAGTTCGTAAAGACCTTATTACTTAAGTCAAAGAACAAATCTCCAAAGTTTTTTTTTCATTTCCAATGTTAAGATATTTAAACAAAAAGTATTCTAACATTAGGAAACGTTTGATTGCTCAAATCAAAAAGCGCAGCTTCAAAATTTGTTTCTCATATCCAAGATTAGACTATTCAAGCAAAAAATGATCTTAAGTTCAGTAAAGATTTCTTTGCTCAAATTGGGCGGTGCAGCTCAAAATTTTGGTTTTCATATCCAATGTTAGAGTACTCAAGCAAAAAAGTATTCTAACGTTAGGGAAGCTTTTATTATTCAAAATGAATATGGCAGCTCCAAAGTTTATTGTTCATATCGAACGTTAGGATATTCGAGCAAAAGAATCATCCTAAAATTAGTAGGTATATGATTAATTATTGAATCTAGACTGACTCGCAACTCCAAAGTTTGTTTTTCATATCCAAAGTCCGAGTTCTTAAGCTAAATTTATCCTAAAGTTGGTAATGATGTAGGTTTTTGTTTTCGAATTTAGGTTCATTATTCAAGCTTTTTTTTCATCTCCAAAATGAAGATTTGACTGTGAAAAGCTGTTCTAATATTGCTAATTATCTATCCTTCGTGTTCAACATGGAATTCAAATCTCTATAGTTTTCTCTTTCTTCACCTAAATTTAGGACATACTTATTTAGAGAATGTGATCATGAACCCAAAGAAAGTAAATAATCATTTAACTCACATTAAATGAATAAAAGATCAGCCAAATTGTGTTTTAAAAAGTAGCATAATTGTGCAAGCAACAAATAGTATTTTTTTATATAAAATTCAACGTTTAAATGTTCTATCAATGGCGATTTTTTAAAAAAATTAATAATCAACACTAATTGTGCACTTTACAAATCTTTGAAAATGTGTAAAGAACGAGAATAATAGAAACAAGAATATTAAACATTCGATAGATATATAAGGTGAAAGATATTCAAGTGAAAATAACAAATGAGAGAAATCTCATTTTATCTAATAATATAACAAAACTTTACATCACAAAGTAATGTTATCGCTTTTCTTATTTTATAGTAATTATATAAGAGAATCACCAACTATAAAATAATTTTTTATCATTTATCTACATACTCTCATATTAAAAATCTATTATCACCTTATAAATCTTCATAATGAACGGCATAACTATTGTTTGAGGTACCTAACATAATCTTTCTCACATTTCGTTTGTTATATGTTTCTGTCTCAA